>CM030329.1:354577429-354645132 GCA_002915635.3 Ambystoma mexicanum | reverse complement strand
AGGTTTCCTCTTTATTTTGAACAAATAAAAGTTGATTCCAAAAATCACGCCACCTGTGTGTCAGTCTCTTCCTTCTGCGCCCTTACACACAATGTGTGTACTATGTTCCTACACGCATAGAATACAAAAATGATGTATGAACTAATGCCAATAAAATACAAAATTGGACAGGCATTAAAGATACCAATAGACGGTTTCCACCAGCACTTCTATATTATTAAACCCAATCTAAAGTATGAAAATGTGGACACATGAATGACCAAGTTTGGAAATGCTGGCATAAAATATATGAACGCTGGTGTAAAGGGGCATTTATAGTGTAAGTGCAAAGCTGCAGAGCGGAAGTGGCAGGCATCCAGCTCTTCCTCTGACAAACTGGCCTGCCGTCTACTCCAAAGGCAATATCGTCTCGCCATCTGCTCCAAGAAGAGAGCTCATGTCCAAGCCTGCATCTCTGGAGCCACCAAAAACACGGCAGAACTCTATAAAATCTGCAAAGAACTGGCCAATCCTTCCGCAGTCTCCTCGTCTAGTCCTCCCATCCAGGCCATCTGTTCTTCTTTGGCAGCGCACTTCTCCTCCAAAACTGTGGACATTCTGTCCTCTCTGTCATCTGCTCTCCCCTGGCCCCCCACCCCGCTCCTGCCTTGGCTACCATCTCCTCCCTCCTTTCTTGCCTCCTTCTCTCCCATTGCACCAGATAAAATCTCTAGAGTTGTCCGCTCTATGAAAGTCTCCTCTTAGCAGGTGCTTCCCTGCTCCTCCAGAACCATCAAGGACAACATTGCCTCCCTCACCCCAGCCATGAACGGCCTCTGCAACCACTCATTTGCCACTGGCTCCTTCCCTCAGCCCCTTTAAACACTCTCTTGTGCACCCTCTCCTAAAAAAGTAGTCTGCTGACCCTTCTTGTCCAGCTAACTATCGCCCTATCTCTGTCACTCCTTTTTTGGGCAACTCATGGAAAAAACTTGTCATCCCCCAACTGACCCTCCACACCGAAATGGCTGACTGCCTCCATGACCACCAGTCGGCTTCAGGGCAGCCGGAGGCACAGAGGCTGCTCTCCTAAACCCCTGTGAAGACCTACTCTCTAATCTGGACTCTAACTCTCCCTCTGTTCTGATCCTCCTCTATATTTTCTTCTGCCTATGACACAGTCAACCACTCCATCCTCATAAACTGTCTCCATGATACCCTAGGCATCATGGACAGGGCACTGGCGTGGCTTTCCTCCTTCCTTTCAGACACACCCTCCCAAGTGCAATTGGGTCCTTTTCTCTCCTCCGCCTCACTCTCTACTTGTGGCATCGCTCAGGGCTCTAGCCTATTACAATGGCTCTTCAACACATACCTGGCCCTTTTGGCCTACCTGATCTCCACCTCTGCCCCACTTCCAGTGTTATGGAGACAACACCCATCTCTCTTTCAAGCTGCCATTCTCTACCTCCTCCACTTCCTTCCTCATTCCTTACTGCCTGACTGCTATTCAGGCATGGTGCTCTGCCAATAATCTCAGCCTTAATGCCAGTAAGATGGAGATCCTTCTCATTGAGACGCCTGCTCCTTGTTTTCCCCCACTCTCTGGCCTGACTCCCTGGGTCCGCTCCCCTCACCCACATGTGAGGCAAAAAACCTTGGGACCATCTTTGACTCCTCTCTCTACTTCTCACCTCACATCACGGACCTTGGCAAGAAGTCCAACTTTCAGCTGCACCTGCTCATGGGCATTCTACCTTTCCTCACCTTCCCCCAGTAGCTCAACTTCTCCAAAGACCTGGTTCTCTCTAGGCTGGACTACTGCAACCGCCTCTTCCTCAATCTGCCTCTTTCCTCCCTTTGCCCTCTTCAGCTAATCCAGAATAGGACTGCAAGACTTATCCTTGGCCTCAAGCCCTGGGACCGTATCTGTCCTGTCCTAAAATCTCTCCACTGCCTCCCACTGTCCGCAAGGATTAAATTCAAGACCCTTTGCATCATCCACAAGGCTTTCTCTCTACATCCAGCTTTCCCTCCCTAAATACCTCCCGGCAAGAGTAATTTGGTCCTCTTGCTCCAACTCTCTGCAGGTCACATGTTTCTCCAAACAGAGAGTGGGAGTTAGATCCCTCTCCTTGGCTGGCTCCTCCCTCTGGAACGGCCTCCCTCCTCCCCTCAGACTTGAGCCAGACCTTCTTAAATTCCAGGAACTTCTCAAGACTCTCCTTTTCTCCTCTTCTTTCCCTCTCCTCCTCCTGTGCTAACTCTCCCCCTGCTGCTGCAACTGGGGCCTGGTCCCTTCAGAGTCAGACAGGGGCCAGACCACCCCTACCAATCGCCCCAGCATCCCTTCCCAGCACTTGCCCTCGGGCACCCTTTCCCAGATTAGCCCAACCTGGTCCTCCCTGTCCACCGCACTCATTCTTCCTTCCCCTCGTCCCCCGGACACTTGCCACATTGGCTCACCCAGCACTTGCCCGCCCCCACCCTTGGGGGCACCCCACTCCTGCACTTCTCCCTCTATCCCTCCCCCTCCCCCCTGCACTTACCTCCTTGTTCATGCACTTGCACAGTAGGATTGTCACAAGGCCAATATAACCATTTGTTGTTGCTCTACTGTGTTATTCCCATGCCCCCACCCCACCACCATCTTGTCCTGTGGTGCCTGGAAACACTTGTGTGTAGGCACCATACAAATGTACAATAAATACAAAAATTACAAAAAATAGTGGCAAGACGAGATTTTGTTTTCCTCAGACCAGGTGGCGAATATGGCCTTTGAAATTGGTAATGAACTTCTTGCTTCACGGGGCGTTCCTTCAATCCCACCTTCACTTAAGCTATGCCGCAGCATTACATGAGTCTTCTGAAATAAAGTTTTTCAAAAGGTGTGTACAGATTGTAGGCAATAATGATTTGTATATCCACTTAGATTTGGTCGTGGGCTGCAGTGAGCAAGGATGTAATTGTTTTCAATCCCTCCACGAAGAAGCAGCCCTCCAGTTGCTGAATCAAACAAAAAAGAACGCCTTACTGGCCACCGCCTACAAACATTTCTAAATGAGCTTCTATCAGTGTGTAATAATGCCCGCAATGATGGTGAATTGCTGTCTTCTGAATTGATGCTTCTGTCGTGGGCCTTCTGCAGATCTACACAATTCAGCTATTTATCTCCCTAGCTCTCAGGTGCCAGTAGTGGCCAAAATGATAGAAGATGTCACAAGGGAAGTCCAGTGGGCCTCATTATGGCCCCAGCAGTTGCCATGCCACTAAAAACGCTGGAGTCGTGTTTTTCCGGTGCCTAGCTTGGGGAATAACCAGAGCATTACAACCCTGGTGGTCTCGGTAATTCCCCAACGCTAGGCACCGGACAAAATGACTCCCCATTCCCATTCGAGTCCCATATCATAATGGTGCCGGTACTACCGTCAAAGTCTGCTGAGCGGATGCCTTTCCGCCTGCCAGGTCAGACCTGGCGGAGCGATGGCACTCGTCCACAGAACTCGGAGTGTGCCGGTCCGGTACCAACGGTGCCGGGAGGCATACTCATAATGAGGCCCAGTGATTTCATTGAATCCTCATGCTTCAACTGAAAGGCCTTCCACGGGCGAGGGCTACGGTGTCAGTGCTAGACAACAAACCAAAGAGCAGATGGCGACCGTGTCCTTGCCTTGCTCCGATTGGGCTGATCAGAAGAGTTCAACACCACTGAGGAGACCCGAAGAGGCTGGAATCAAAAGATCTGCCTTTGCACCAATCCCGTCCCTTTTGTCTACTAGGACCTGATCTATCTTACCACCTGGAAAATGACATTAGGGCAGATAAGAGTTTGAATGGTTTTATTAGCACAATATTGACTCGGTGGCCTGCAGCACTTAACCTTGTCTTGTCAGGAACCATAGTTCTTTCAAACTCAGTGTCCTAACAAGCAAGAGTTCTTCGCTCAGTTTCTTGGTCCAAGGTATCAGGAATGTGGATTTCATTTCTCAGCATTCGGCGCTTTTCTTTTTAGTCTCCACAACAGAGGAATAAGGGGACTTAGACTTAAATTACCTGAACGCACTATCGGCCTCATTTTTGATCCAGGGCTAAATGGCCCGGAAAATAAAGAACCGGTGGAGACAAGCGCAAAGACTGTTCAGTACATTTGGGGCCATTTTGATTGGGGTAACATTCCTCGGACCATGAAGCAGGAGGCGAGAAACTCTGGGGTAGAGGGACGAGGCTATCTGGTGGATCCCCGAGCCTTCTCCTTCCACTCTGACCTTTGGGCTGGTATGGAAACACGCTCACTAGAAGTGGGCAATGTACCCTTGGCGCCTGCTGGGGAGGGCTTCGTCTCTCCACAACATGTACTCAAGCTCAAGTTGGACAGCATTGGGCTTTAGTCGTGCAGGACACACAAAAGGGAGACTCTTGCATGCTGGCAGGCCCGTAGAAAAGGGGCACCCCTGTTGGCTGGGTGATCGTTGGCTGCTGATGATAGAATGGCAGCGCTGACATTCGATTCTAAGAAATTCAGTAGCGCATCAAAGCACAGGAGTAATGTCTGTCCAACTCATTTGATGAATGAAGTGGCCTACTACTTAGAATAATCATTGGGGCTCCGCTGTTCCCCAAGCTGGCCTGTTTATTAAACCGATCTTGTCCAGAGGGCTCTCAAACGCCATGTTCTTGTGTTTGGACCCAGTGCTGGGGTAGACGTGCCCGTCACCCACTTATGAGTCTTGGCATTTATGAGGTGTCTGTCTTACTGCCTCTTCTGTTGTTTTTGTTTTGTTTTACAGGTGTACAGAATAATATCCCGCTGTCCAAAGGAAGCCCGGTGCACACTGGGACCATTGTGGGAATTGTCCTCGCTGTCCTGCTAATTGCCGCCATAATCCTCACCGGGATATACATTAATAGCCACCCTACGTCTAACGCGGCCCTCTTTATCAAGGTGAGAAGGCAAAGAACTGCACACCTGCTCTGGCTCTGCTTTAGACTTGCTCATCTGAGCCCTTTAATACAATGCTTGTGTCACAGGGTTCTGCATGCAAACT
This sequence comes from Ambystoma mexicanum, assembly GCA_002915635.3. Classification (NCBI taxonomy): domain Eukaryota; kingdom Metazoa; phylum Chordata; class Amphibia; order Caudata; family Ambystomatidae; genus Ambystoma; species Ambystoma mexicanum. The sequence goes on along the minus strand of CM030329.1, from coordinate 354,640,108 downwards.
GCAGGTTTGTGAGACCCATATCATGACTAACTCCTGGGGCCTCATTACGGGTCGGCGGTAACCGTGCCGGTACTAACGGCGGGTTGTTGCCGGACCTGTAATTGTTACCAGCACGTAGCTTCCCTTTACCACTGTGACATTACAAGTCCCAGCGGTCCGGGTCTAGGTGCAGTAAAATGTTGTTCCCATTCCCAAAGGACTGCACAGGGAATGGGGAATATGGAAGCACCGGCGCTGTTAACAACGGTGCCGGTGCTTCCGTGATAGTCTGCTTACCATGGCTGCTGTGCCTGGCAGGGTCAGACCTGACGGGCATGGCAGCTCGGGCAGCTTACAGGCACTGTTGTTTCCGTACTGGCATAGCTGTAATCAGGCCCCTGGTCTCATGTCTTACGGTCTTCCCCATGATCGGTGCTTAGAAGGAAAACATGAACGCAGACAGTCTCAGAGTCTAAAAAGCACTCAGTCCCTTTCTCTAACTTGGCATTATAGTCATTGGCTTTAAAATGATTGGCTTTCTTCACCGCAGAAGATCGGATGAGACAGCAACCTCGAAGATAAGCTCCATCTGAGCTCGGTGCATGTATAAACGCACCACTTCGGTGGACATCTGCCCCAGGCACGGCTATCCATCCATGCACTTTAGAGTGCAACTACGACTATGACACATTTCAGTCAAGCTGGTTACATAACCGCTTCGCTCTAAAACACCCGACCTGCCTCACACCTCTGCAATTAAAATACAGTGACAAACTATAACAAATGTCGGTCTAGCTGTGTACATATTGACTCTTCTGCACTGGCGCTCTGTCGTGACCTCCCTCGGCACCCGCCCACGTGCCTGATCTCTTGGGTTGCTTTACTGGAGCCCAGCCAGCCCACCTAATTCCTAATCTTGACCAAATGCACACACGCATTGTAAGCCTTCTCTGAGAACTTTCCCATACCTGGACTTTGGTCATGAGCGTAATTTTAGTGGGGGGACAGGGTTATTTGACCACCCCAACTTTCATGACACACCATTTTGTCCCCATTCATTTGACTGGGGACACCTTTTCTTCAGATGTCAGGTCCCCCCAACTTTTTCAGCAAAGTTACACCACTGACTTTGGTCCCAGGGGGCGTTCCTACTACAAAGCGCTTTGAGGACATAAAAATGGGAAAAGGTGCTATATAAATTATTAGAACAATACAATACGTTCAACATAAATGTAAACAACCCCTGAATAGGGAGAAGCACAATAACGAATGCAATACCCTAATAAATTGGGTAGTGACCAATCAAGACCGTCTTGCCCACACATTTGGGGTAGTACCCTCAACCTCGTATTCATCCAGAGCACTACCATGCACGACCTTACCCAGCAATACTGTGCCACGTATTTGTCTGCATTCTTGCATCTGGCTATAAAAACAACTTACGATCACCCTGCCTTTACTAGAGCCTGACTGTACCCTAAAACTCCTGCCAGTCTCCTCTAGATTAGTCACCTCTTTCTACATCAAAATCCAGGAGACCCTTCATCCTAGCAGCGTCTGAGAGCTTCTGCCGATCCGCAATCCCAGACTAACAGCCACGAAGACGCAGACACTGAACAGCAAAGGCTTCACACCCCCAACCAGTGACAAGAGGCTAAGGGGCTTGCGAAACTGGCTCCAGCCAGAAAATAAACGGCTGAGGTGGCATGCAACAAGCAGCCGACAGAGGAAAAAAGAATACTACACAAGACGAGACGCATCTCCTCTGCCTAAAGTACCGCGGAGGGCGTGAGGCCTCGCCCACACCCGAAAGAGCTTCACCGAGACATCTCACCTCATGCAAGCTTTTTCCAATGTCCTGCCAGCTATAGTGGACTCAGAAAATCCTGAGTATCCGAAATCATGTAACCAAGCCCTGACAAAGTCAATAGGTTTGGCTACACGTATGCCAGGTGTTTACTCACATGACCATCACATGCGCAGGAGCAGTGCCATATGTACCTATACATGCTCTTATAGCCAGGTAAAGACTCATGTGACCGTGGGTACTGGCATAATATGCCCATGTGCAGATTTATAAGGCAAATGCACCCTCATATACCCAGATGCAACCTCATATGCCCATTAGCCAACCCACTCTCTAATGCTGCCCAATATGCACAAAGCAGCCTATATGTCATTGTTCTGCCATCCTATGGCAGGTGCAACACCACATGCCCAGGTACAGCAGCACATGCCCAGGTAACAATATCATTTGACAGATGTGGGCATGGGAACTCATATACTGTCAAAAAACCCCACCACCACAGCTGACACAACAAACGAGTCAACCATTCCCAGTTTGAATAGATGACAGGTTTCTGTGCCTGTAATCACCGCTGTGGCCCGTTGCTGAGGCTTGTCCACGGAGATAATCGCGCATTGTGCCTACGCCTACGTAGCCACGCCGTGGTGCATGGTGGGAAGACGAGATGGTGGGGTGAGAGTGAGTGGGACAGAAGGGGCAGAAAGCGCACAGTAGGGGGTAGATAAAGAGAGGCAGTGAGGTATAGCGCCTGGATGCCTTTGGGCCTTAGCTCGTGCTTTACCAGTATCCTACCATTCCTTAATTGCTGCCACGTTAGTGTTGCCGACCACACTGGGCAGCAGGTCCCATCAAGCCAGGACTACCAGAAAGATGCGCCTGCCCCAAATAGATGCGGGGGCTAGAGCAGCTCACCTTCAGCTTCATCTTATCCGGAGATCCCTGCCCCATACACCGCGCCCACACATGGTGAATGCCGGCCTAGCAGCACTCCTGACGACCCACTCTGCTCCCACACAGCACCACAGAAAGACCGAAATCAACCTTAACCTGCAACATAACACAAAGACACTGAAAACTATCCAGTCTAGAGAGGCCTTCCCAGTGTAACCACGCCTTCCCCCATGCCAGCAGCCAAAACAAAAACCCGACCCGAATCCATGCGTGCTGCTGCACACACACTGGCAGGCATTCACACTGTAACACAGCAAGTACAGCACAGCAATTACAGCACAGCAAGTGCAGCACAGCAAGTGCATCACACGACGTACAGCACAGCAAGTGCAGCATGGCAAGTGCACCACACGAAGTACAGCACAACAAGTACATCACAGCAGGTACATCACAGCAGGTGCAGCACAGCAAGTGCAGCACAGCAGGTACATCACAGCAAGAGTAGCACATAAATCACAGCACAGCAAGTACATCACAGCAAGTACAGTACATCAATTACATCACAGCAAGTACATCACAGCAATTACAGCACAGCAGGTACAGGATAGCAAGTACATCACAGCAAGTGCAGCACAGCAAGTACTTCACAGCAAGTACAGCACAGCAAGTACAGGATAGCAAGTACAGGATAGCAAGTACATCACAGCAAGTGCAGCACAGCAAGTACAGCACAGCAAGTACATCACAACAAGAGTAGCACAGCAAGCACAGCACAGCAAGTACATCACAGCAGGTATAGCATAGTAAGTACAGCACAGAAAGTATAGCATAGCAAGTACAGCATGGCAAGTGCAGCACAGAAAGTACAACAAAGCAAGTATAGCACAGCAATTGCACCGCAGCAAGTACATCACAGCAAGTGCAGCACGTCAATCACAGCAAGTACATCACAGCAAGTACAGCACAGCAAGTACATCACAGCAAGTACATCACAGCAGGTACAGCATATCAAGTACATCACAGCAAGTGAAGCACAGCAAATACAGCACAGCAAGTACATCACAAGTGCAGCACAGCAAGTGCAGCAAAGAAAACACAGCAAGTACAGCACAGCAAGTGCAGCACAGCAAGTGCAGCACAGCAAGTGCAGCACAGCATGTACATCACAGCAAGTACATCACAGCAAGTGCAACACAGCAAGTGCAACACAGCAAGTGCATCACAGCAAGTGCAGCACAGCATGTACATCACAGCATGTACATCACAGCAAGTACAGCACAGCAAGTGCAGCACAGCATGTACATCACAGCATGTACATCACAGCAAGTACAGCACAGCAAGTACATCTACCATTAAAGCACTCTCTATGTTGCAGTTAGCATCTCTAACGCTATGCCATCCCCCTGCTGTATGTTGACTGGTATTCTGAGGCTGAATACTTCGCTGCAGCCCCCTGGTACTGCTCCCACTCCCCCAGGAGAGTGGCAGGCCTGGGGAAGCAAGTGCAGGGTCTTCTGTAGACAGTAGGCCCGTGGTAATCACACTTTTTTATGCTGATCTCCCTTGAGTAAACATGCTGTTGCTGAGCACCCCCTTCAGTAAAAAATATTGTTTCTGGCATCCCCAACCCCCATATCAGTGGATATTTTCGATTAAAGGCAATCCCCATATTCTTCTTTGGAAGGCCTCCCCCCAACATCCATCAGACCCCTCCAAGGGAGGCCAGCCCCACAGTTTGACAGCTACTGTGTAGGCTTACCTGGGGAAATAGGGGCATCTCGCCAAGTGAGGTGCTGACTTGCCATCTTATTGGAGCATCACGACAAAGAGTCTGTTTCATGGCTTGAGGCGGCCTCTGCCCAGTGCTGTTTCTAGCGAGACAGCGTTAGTCAAGCTCTGCCGCAGCCACCTGTGATGGGTAACGAATTCAAGCGAGTCCCTGTGTCTGCCAAGTTAAGAGTAATCATTTGATATGTGTTGGTCGCGCTCCACATTGGTACGAAATGAGGCGCGGCCTTTGGTGCGCTCTGCAGGCTGTCGCTTGGCGTGGGTATCAAGTGGGACTCGGCGTCAGCCACGGCCTCTCTGGCCACAGGGGTGTTGCTAGGTCTGGAAAAGATCTGGGGCTACACTAATTTTGGCACTGGCGGTTAGCTAGCCTTTTTGGTTGCTACAACCAAAAGACCCGGGGCTATTGCCCATCAACCCGCCTTAGCAACGCCTCTGGGCCACTCCCCTCCTGTTGAGGGTTCCTAGTGCACACTCAGGTTATGGTTGCCACAACCCTCTGCCTTTACTTCCAGGTAGCAGAGGACTCACTCTGGCAGCTTAGACCCAGGGTTCCATTTTATAAGCACTCTACAGCCAGCCTGCAGTGACGCTTCACAGGGTAGACGGGGATTGCGACTGTACTGTACGTGTTGTGGAGTTTCACCGTTCACTGGGGTTCCACTTTGTGTCCGTTGGAATGTGGCTTTGTATGTGACCTCTGTTAGGTTTAGAAGTGGTTTCTATGTTCTTGTTTGGTTATGCTTTATTTGACGATGTATTATGTCCTTGCATTATGATGTTATTACATTCCTAACTGCATGTGTTGTTTATGCCTGACTAAGGTTCCAGAACTCACTTGGGTTCTGAGGTCAGTTGGAGCTGGCTTTACCTTACGAGCAGTGCCTGCTGCTTATGTTAACCATACTTAATAAAAGAGTCTTTGCTCCATATTTTGCCTCCGCTTCATTTCACCAACCTCCTTCTCTTTTTGTGTTCCCATGGTCCTAGCGCCGGCCATACCACTGGCCTGCCATGAAGTTCCGCAATCAGAGCTCGTACACAGAGGTGGAGCCGACTGGCCACGAAAAGGATGTCTTTGTGGAGTCTGAACATTGTTGAGAGGCGTCTCTGGGGCCCCATGGATCGATTTCAGTTTAGGGGACACAGGAACCTTCCACCAGGATCAACAGAAGAGTGAAGGAAAGGGAGCTGGACTCTTCCAATGAAAAGTGTGTGACATGTGAATCTTCAGGGCTTGGCTAGTGGCTACTGGGGGCATTTAGACACAGGTCGTTATTCTGCAAACGCCTCTTTTAGTCTGGAACGCAGAGAAGACGGCAAAGACAATTACCTGTACCCATTCCCCAGAATCAAAGCCCTTCTGGCAGAGAGCTGGTCAAGACCACTCCCTGTCCCACCGAAGCAGCAGAAGCACCCAGTTACTCTGGCGAAGCACTTGCGTGGCCCTAATGCTCCGGCGTCACGTGCGCGCCATATTTCATGCCACCCGCCAGCAGGCCTGGCGGCGGCGCCAGAGTCAGGCTCTCCTCCAATAGGGCTGCTGACCCCAGGCGCGCCTAACGGGCCATTCATTATGACGTTGGAGACATGCAGGGTCTGATAACTCGCGCTGGCTGCTCAGCGTTTTCTACAGAAGCGGAGGATGGGGGAAGGCGGGAACACGGGGAGGGGCAAGAAGCGCTATGGTTTTCCTCAGACTTGCCTTACTGTGCACTTTTGGAAAGATGTGTTCCACCCTCCAAGTCTCTCTCTGTACCATGGGCCACAGGCTTATAAACAGCAACAGTCAAAGGAAGGGGACGGAAAGCTTTGTGTCAAGTTGGCCACAAACCCAGGGATTTGGGAGGCTTGTTGGCAAAGGAGCCACAATCATTGAGCAATACTTTACGAACAGCTACTGCTCTGCACATAAATCAATGCAGATAAAACACTTATGCGCTGCGGAATCCAGTATTTTTAATTCACTGGGCCTTTTTCTAGTTCCTCTCAAACCGTTACAGCTAAACTGTAGCTTTTCCACAAGTAAACATTTCTGATGAGCAGGGCTTGAAATCGGAACACAGACATGAAGGTAGTCGCTCTCTCCAGAGTACCTGCTTCCTGTCATAAGTGCTAGTCGCCTCCATTAAACTATTGGCTTCCTGCTGAGAAGTGCGCGGCACTATGGACCTATTCAAAGTTTGCCGGTATTCTGGCAGTAAATCTGCCAGGAAAACCAGCAAATGGAATTTCTGTTACCGGCAACTTTGGTCTGCCGGAATAACCGCCAGATTCCAAGTGCCGCAGGGGCGGTAAATCCCATTCCATGGGAAGGATGTTGCCGCTTATTACTGCCCGTGCGGTAATACAGGCAGTTTTTTGGGTGGAGTTAGCAGATTTACCCCTAACGCCAAAGTTGTAGTTGGCTGGTCCGGTAAAAGTGCTGGTAAACATTATTCCCGGGACTTTTACCGTGTACCGGCCAACTTGGAGTGAGGCCCTATGTCTTTCAAATAAAAGAAGTGCAAATACTCAGGACGCAAGTGCATGCCCATTAAAAGCACTGCTGATTAGTCTTCTCCATTTCTACAGGTTAGCCTAAAAATCCAAAAAATAAAATTAGATTTTGCCCCTCACGAACCCCAGTTCGCCTTTCTAATAAGATTGATCTGTTCATGGCCCATGCCCCATAGATCACAGGTGTGAATTTAAGCCAGTGCCGTCTTTTCCAACTGGTCTCAGGCCAAATGTCATATTGGGCCAATTTGATTGCCCTCTGTCCTGAGGTGACCAATAACATTTGACAATCTTCATCATGTTTTCTGAGCCCCTGATATTGGGCCATCCCCATCTGTGCCCTTTGCCCCCACCCCAGGTCTTCTGTTTGATATTAGACCAGCCTCATCCTTGCGCTTTGCCCCCCGGGTGTCCGCTGTCGTCGCACTGGCAACAATAAACCAACTGACCACCAGAGAAGGGTCTGAGACCCAAATATAAGTGAACTGAGTATCCAAGGAAAGCATCCTTGTGGCAGTGGCAGGGAAAATCCACTGAAACCCTGAGAAGGGATTTAGGACTTTGCTAATACCGTGAGAGGGCGGCAAAATAAAGTTATGTGAAAGTTATGGTAAATAACCTTCTGTTTGATATTAGAGCCAGCCCCATCCTTGCCCTCTGACATACTGTTCATCCTGTTTGATATGTCACCATCACAAAGATATCCTCTGACCACCGAGTCACCTGCTTCTTATTGGACAAGCCCCACCCCTAAACTCTGACCTACAGATCAGTCGCTTGATTTCGAACCAGCAACATCCCTGCGCCGAGATGATTTGATATTGCACTACCCCCACCTGTCAAATGATCAATAGTTCACCTGTGCAAAATGACAACAGCCTCACCCCTGCCCCCAATCTAAAAGGTCACTGCCTTCCAAGCCAACCCTGTCACGCATGGTGTTTGAGCAGCCCATCCCCTGCACTGGCACCGGGCCACATCAGACTTTGGACCTGCCACCCCTCCCCCACCCAGGCACCATCCCTACCCTATCACCTCTATCAGTGCATGCTTGAAAGTGGACAAACCAACCTATTCCCTTCCCCTGGTAACTTGGGATATTGGACCAGCCCCACCTATGCCACCCCGACATACTGCACCCATCCCATTGCTACTCTTTAACCCTCAGGTCTTTATGAGACCAGGTTAGTCCTTTGGTCCAAACTATTACTGCCATCATTAACTAGTCCACTAAGGATCCAGTCAGGGGTGCAAAGACTGTAGTTTATGATTCCATAATCCATTAACTCTCTCAAAGCCATCCACAGGTCAAAAGGAGCTCGCAAGACCTGGCACCTAATGAAAACATCAACTTTTCTGACCTTATTTGGAGGTCTTTTAATCAGTCACTCACCATCCATTGATACAAGTCTGCACACCATGGAGCTGCCTCTTTCACCAGTATATCTGGAGCCCTTTTCACAATCCATTAAAACCAGAGAACATAGGTACAGTCTTGGAGGGGTTCAAAATGACCATTCCACCTGGCCTTTCGACTCGGGGGTTTGGCCCCTGGTCCTGCTGCTTCACGTGCAGTGCCTTTAGACAGCTGTACAGTGAGCACAGATGTTTATTCCCTGCCATTTTAGCGCTAGCATGGTGCACTGACCACTGAACTGGAGCAACTACGAGCAAGTTCTGCTAACTCCCCCACGCCCGCACTTATGCTGGCAGAACCTTGCCATGTTTCAGGTGCCCACCTTCACCAGGACCTAGAGAAATGGGAGAATAATCTACACCCTTTGGGCCCACAAATTCCAACTCCCTTCCCTTTGTACACTAATTCACCTCCGATCTAGTCATGAACCCAATACACAACTTATCAAGCAAGCACCCTCCTCGACATGAGCTCTGCTCAAGTGCACTACTGGCTCGGGTTCACTTACAAGTGCTCAGGCCACATGACAGGGATACAATCCTCCTGCGCTTCTGGCAGCGCACTGCTCTGCTCCAAAGCAATGGCATCACTGCATGTTTCCAGCCACCAGTTTACTCACCATAGTCCATTTTCCGGTACTCTCTCCTATTGTGATGGTTTCCTAGCGCTGGTGTCATGACCTGTCCCCAAAAGGAGGCCATTGTGAGCTTTCGCAGGACTGGCATCACCCCTCTGTGTCACACTGATTACACCATTCCCTGTTTCCTAGCACTGGTGTCATGAGCTGTCCCCAGAAAGGAGGACAGTGTGAGCTTTCGCAGGACTGCATCACCCCTCGGTGTCACAGTGATGACACCATTCCCTGTTTCCTAGCACTGGTGTCATGAGCTGTCCCCAAAAAGGAGAACAGTGTGAGCTCTTGCAGGACTAGTATCAGCCCCTCCGTGTCACAGTGATGACACAATTCCCTGGTTCCTAGCACTGGTTTCCTTACATCATTCCCTTGGTGGGGGTCCGGTTTCCCATCCCCAACAATAATGTAGTGGCATGTGTCGCACAGTGATGAAGTGATGAAATCATTCTCTGTTTCTCAGCAATGATGCCATGACCTCCGTCCAACGACAATGACATCACTGTTGTTTCCACAGCATTGTTTTCACGTTATCCCACACCTCGTGATGTCATCAGTGAAGCAACCAGTTGACATGTTGGAGGATGTAGGGTTGAGTGCATTTTGTGTTCTGGTTTAATAATTATCTTTCAGGAGCAAACACAATTCCCGACCAGCAGCATTTGGGGGTGGGGGCATATTCTGGGGAGATGGTACTGAAGCTCTGATGGTCTGGCAATAATTAGTTGCACATGTAAATAACTTGGGATTTCTATTTAATAAATAAAGATATGTAATGAGCATTTTGACAACATTGTGCAAAGTGTGTATTTTTTAAAGAATCTTTCTCAGTGGCACATGTCTTTGGAAGAGGCTTGGGGTGGGCTGTGCTGGTAAATCACATTGTTAAAGGCCAGTGGCCAATGACTTGAGGATAACACAAGTTCAAGGGTCACAAAAGGGAAACAGACATATGCACCGGCTGCTTTTCCAACAGACCGGATCTTACAAGGTACATGCATAAGAAAATAATCCCTTGAGTAACCCTGAACACAAATATTATAGTGCTGCGAGCAGGGTCTACTCAAGCTGGCTTGCGGCACTAGACTCTAATGTTCTGTTTACTTACGGGCCGTGATGGCACAGGACAAAACTGTTCCTCTCTTATTAAAACAGCAGTGCCCGAGAGAGACGGGGAATGATACCACTTACCCCCCAAACCTAAGGGCCCAGATACCTACCCATGGGTCCCCCTGGCATAGCCAATCCTTGGTTCCCCAGCAAAGAGAACACTTTTGTGGAGAGCACCCTACACGCCAAGAGCAATGGTCCTGCCACCACCGAAATCCAGGCATGTAGCCATACTGTGAAGAGCGGATGCAAAGCCTATAACCTACTAACCAAAAAAGCTCAAACTTTCTGCATACGTAGACCACTCAAAAATCTCACACAACTACTTCTCGCACCGCAAGCCGCATGCACTTCACCACACTGCAACAACACATAAACCACCCCCACAGCACACAAGGCCGACTTAGATCCGATACTTGCACCAAAGCTCATCGATGAAGCTGCCAACAGAACACCACTCCTCTCACTATCCCACTCCCTCTATAACCCATTAACCTACTCCGCCTTTTTTTTCCTTTGCAGACCCGCCAGAGCGCCTGGGGACAGACTCCGTTGGTGACGGTGCGCGGTACAAATACCTTTAAGATTTAACATTAACATTTAACATTGCTTTGGGGACGGATGTTGGGTAGCCCAGTTCTTTAAGTGGGATGAGAAATCGAGGGTGGGCCGGGGGCTCTTAAAAGGGATGGGGCGTGCCCTAAATAGTGGTCGGTGTGTATGTATTCCCACAAGAGACAAATATGCAGCAAGTTACAGAAACCAACTGGTCATTTTCAATGACACAACATTGTTTACTTTGTAACAGCCCATTGCAACTTATTTTTGTGTGTTTTGTTAAGAAGAGTTGGATTCCCGGCAGGCTTGGGTCAGAGCAAACAAGGAAGCAGCCCAGCCCCTGTAATCCATGGCTGCATGTGGCAGCCCTTGGGTATGATGGGGCAAAAACACGCACAAATGTGAATTGAAATATGCGACCAAAGCACGGTTCACATTTCTGCCATACGATGGCGGTGGACGACTTCCTTTAATGTTAACTCGGTAGTGGGGATCCGAGGGGAGCCCGTCAGAGCCCCGCCTCAAATGTAATTTTTTGATACTGCAGGGCTCTGCACTGGCTAGTCCTGGCCCACTTAAACTCTGGGGTATCCCGGACTCATGCTGCCTGAGCATTTAGGAGAGTTGGTACTACTGGCACTCAATTCTTCTCCCTCCTACACAGGTTATAAGAGGAGACCTGGTAGCCCATTTATATGGTGAAGCTTTGGGTTGCAATCAAATCAACAATGGATTGTAAGTGAACATTGAGAAAGCCCCTTCCCTTCAACCCGCCAAGATAGGAGGGAGCCCTCTGAGAAACTTCAACCTCCCCCATTGAGAATGCATACAATAACTGCAGCTTCAACAACACGTTCTCTCTCCTCATTTTGACAGATGCCTGCCCACAAGTCTTTATGAATCGGAAATATGGCTCGTCAACATGACCTGGAGCCCGATGAGGTAGCGAGGAGTCATAGGGTCTGGTTTCCCTTTCCAGGTCAAGTGTTGGAAATGTAGAATGCCTAGAGAAGGGATACCAGAAACACTAAAAACGGGGAATGGGGGGGGCACTTTGTTGCCACCTTGGATTATAAGTACACTGGCCACCCTATAACCCCCACAGCCCACCAAACAAACCTTTACTTTTGAAGAATCAGCTTGATCGTGGCTGGCAACCTGGACAGATTCAAAGCAAGGGCGGTTGTCCGACCTGACGCAAGCCCAACCTTCGCTGATGAGTTCTGCCAGGAAGGAGTGGCCTGCGCAACAATGTACTCCCAGCTGGGAAATTTTGGAAGTGATCCCTCAGAAACCAGCCAGGATACTCCTGGACCTTCATGCTCTGGCCAACCATGGGATCACTAGTTTGGTTGTAGAGGTGCACTCATTTAAATGGTGGAGTAGCTAAATATTTAATCCTTATGAAAAGTAGAAGGTTTTTCTAAAGTGCACCTTGTTGGGTCTGTGCTACCAGACCAGTAATTTTAGAACAGAAAAAAATGGTATCTGGAAGGAATCGGGACACAAAACAAGGGCACAGCAACAACGACTCAAAAAGTTGTAACGTAATTCAAGAAAATGTCCACAATTAATTCAATTTCAGGTATTTTTCAAAGAAAATGTATTCGCAAATTAAAAGTGTATATGATACAATCTCAATTTAAAGGTGTTATAGATATCCAAAATGTGCATTTACCACGATTTTAAACAAACAAATAACTTAAGATAATAGGCCTCAATACAAATCAGGCGGTCCGGAAATAACGGTGGCGGTAAACCCGCCTCCACCGTTGTTTCCGGACCGCCTGAACCCAACTCTTGCAGGCGGGAGGTGATGTTCCCGCCAGGTTTGACCTGGTGGGTTTAACACCGCCCACCTGCAGGCGGTCAAGGAAACACCGGCAGCATTACGAGATGCTGCCGGTGTTTCCATGATCCCCATTCCCATTGAGTCCCATAGGACTCAATGGGAATGGGGATTAACACCATTCCGCCTACGTGATTCCCAGAAAACCAGGATTGTAATGCCCCGGTAATTCTGGGAATCACAGAGGCGGAATGGTAATATGAGTCCGGCGGTAACCAGGCGGTTTTACCGCCTCGGTTACCGCCGGACTCATAATGAGGCCCAATGTCTTATCGACCCGATAAGATCTCTTATTTCGTCTGTTCACAAGTAGTTTTCTTTTCAACATAATACAAAGCAGAGGCGTAGGCAGGGTAGGGCCTGAGGTGCAAGGCCCACCCAAAATCTGTAAATGCCCACTCAGCAGCACTGTGTGGGCATTTACAGATATTTTTGTCAGTGCAGTGGGCCCAACTACATTAGCATCAGGCCCCATTTGCTAGACAATCCTGGCTACGCCTCTGATACAAAGCATAAAGTACAACAATGATTTTGTCACATCCCGTTCTTGTTGGAAATTGCCATGGCGTTTATATGAGCGCTCTTCAACACACAGAACCCATTAAACTACAATTCCCATCTTCCTGCTATGTTAGTCTCACGTTGCCGTGTCTTCTGAAGACCGTATTTAATACTGTCTGTTCGAGTGTTAGTTTCGAGCGTTGTTTCCTGACTCCTGTTTTGATCTTGAATCCAAGCCTTCGTCCCTGCCTTTTCCTTCCTGTTTCCGACGCCCGCCCCTCTTCGACTGATTTGCCCGGAATCCTTGAACTCGGCTTGCATCTCGACCTCCACTTGTTAAAGTCCTCTGGCTGTGACTTTTTTTTTACTCGAGCACGATAATAAAGGAACTAGCGTGAAGTAACGCTTATTTCCTTTGCCCTTAATTTTGTTTACTCCAACAATCATTTTTGACACTGTTTAATTTGGACGCTTTGCTGAATTCTCTTTAAGTTTATTTCTGGGTGTATTTGGACGCTTTGCTGAATTCTCTTTAAGTTATTTCTGGGTGTTTTTTGGATGCTTTGCTGAATCTACAATTGGATTGCTTTGGACATATTGCGGACGCTTTTGCTGAAATTGATTTGGTTACTTTGGGATATTCTTTGGGACGCTTTGCTGAGTCTACTTTGGAACACTGTGGATATCTTCTTGGACGCTTTGCCAGCACGGAGGTCCTGAGGCAACTGGTGCACTCCTCCTTCACTGTTGATATTATTAATTCCCCTCTGTATCCATTACTAGTAGGTTACTGGTAGCATTTTTTGCTACGGAACAGGTAAGAGTGTGCGGTACTTGGGGGTGTTTGTTTGCTGTTAATTCGGGCAATACCTGGCCTGCAATTCTGAACGGTCTGCTCTGTTCTTCCCTCTTTAGCTCTGCTGAGTCTGCTCCTGCCTTTTCACTCAAGCCCTCAGCCTGACAGGTGGAATAGATTCATTGTAGGCTGAGCTTTTGGGGGGGAAGTCTTTGGCATATCACGTTAGAGACTTTCGTGTTCGAAGACAGAAGGATACTTTTCCATAACTGGGAGAGTAGTATCTGCGGCAACTGGGATACCATACCTAGGCTGTGACAGATTTCCATTGCAATTTCACAAGCAAGTTCACAACATTTGCTGTTAAACAGTAATCCTGATACTTAGACAAGATTTGTTTCCTTAACAGGTCTTAAGTTTACTTCCTGTCTTCTACTATGCGTTTCGGCTTCTCCCCATATTCAGGTAGTTGATCAGCGATATTCTCTTTCTGTAACATTAAGTAGGAATATGTAAGTGCAATTAGTTCCGTAGGGCTAATGTTCAATTTTTTCTTCAATAAAAATTAAAGATTTATAATTGGGATATTCGTGAAACTAACCTTGGATTCAAACTCATATATGGACAGTTTTTTCTTAGAAGTCAACTCGAGTAATGTTCTAAAGTAAGAATAAATATGCCTCTTAGATTCAAAGATCAGTTTGTAATCAATTTGTCTCATTAGAACCGAAAATTGTACCTCCCAACGTTCCGGCGTGCTGGGGACCAATTTCTTCTAAGGCGCTTGGTCCCGCTTGCATTCAAAACTTAACGGGACGGCCAAATGACTCTCTTAAGTAACATTGTTGACTCACCCCCTCAGTGGATGTTTTTGTGTCTCCCGATGAATACTGGGTTATATACGGATTGTTGATGACATTCATCCGTGGGATTCTGATCATTAAAATATATAAACAGACTAAAATCAACACTCAGTCTGGGAATTAATTCCAATTTATGTCAAGACCAGAGTTTATTTACTGCGTACCTCTCGTGAATCCTTCCACTGCCCAAAGTTCCTGTCAGGTTGGGAGATTATTGTACATGACTCCACTTATTGCCCATAGTTAGCACATGAGCAGCTATACAGGAGTTGAAATGTACTACAGTCCGTAACGCTTCCGGCAGAGAACATATAATGGGCCTCATTAGGACCCAGGCGGATTTCGCGGTGCTAAATGCACCGCGAAGCATGGCGGAAAGCCGCCGATAGCGCCATGGGGGTTGGCGGATTTACCGCCCCATTCCGACCTCGGCGGAGCCGTAAATCCCCAATCCCCATTCTGCCCTTCCCCATTCCCATTCTTGCCCCATAGGGTATAATGGGAGTGGGGAGGACGTTAATTACGCCACCGTAAAATACGGTGGCGTAATTAACAACAAGGTCCCGTAGCGCCATGGATTTTCTCCGGCTGGAAAACCAGGCGGAGAAACCCTCCATGGCGCTACGGGAACTCGTAGTATGGCGGAGAGGTACGCCGATGCACTACGCTGGCGTAAACCCTCTCCGCCAGGTCGTAATGGCCATAATGAGTGGGCCCAATGTACACTGTTAATTTGTTAAAGATTTCATAATTGTATGTAATTTTCCTCCATGTGTCAACCCCCAAACTTTTTGCGTTGTTTTACACCCTGATCTAGACTTTGCCAGAGAAGCGCATCCTTTCCGCCGCACTCCTCTGGGCTTTCGCTCAATTCTTATGGGGAAACTGACATGCCCTTAAAGACAGTCAGTACTGGGAGACTTTGTTTCCCTTAGTCCTTTCCTCATGTTGCAGCTTTTGTGCAACATGAAACAAGAGTGCACCGTAACTTACATTGCCGCGCTCTTGGGTCTCTAGTCATTCCAAAGGCCCTAGAAACTCTTGCTGGACTTATTAGGAACTGTGCAAGTGTCACGGACGGGACTGGTGGCAGCTATCGTTTCTGTTGTGTTTTGACCCTTTTCGCCATGTAATCCGCTGCTTACCGTGTTTGGCACAAATGATTGGACTTGCTCCAAATTGGCCATGCCACAGGTTCTTTGTCCTGTCTGCTGACCGTCTTGCCCCTTCACCTTCCCCAGGTCGAGCCGACCCCGGGCAGTCCTTATTTGGTCATGCACTTTCCCGCGAAACCCAAAGCTTTCGTGGGCTTCTGCATGCCTTGTGTGTGCCTCCAGGATGTGGACTGGGATGTCTGTTCCCAATACACATCCTGGGTGCCAGAGAGTCTGGAGTGTCCTGAATGCCTGAGACCAGCGTGGTCCGTGATAGTTCCACATATGGTGTGAGTGTTTGTGAGCAGATCTCCCATTGAGTCCTCTCCGTTTTGGCGCGAAGGGAACTTTGGATAAGAGGAGGCTGGAAACACCACTACCAGGTCGATCTCCTGAGTTCACACCAAACAAGGAATAAGGAGCTAAGTATCCTGCAACAAGAAGCTGAGTCGAGAACCGCTTGTGACCCGCTGAAGGTTTTGCACCCTGAACTGCTATCGTCCTGCGAGACCCTCTGCATCTGATCGTCCTAGAAGCTCCTGCGAAGGCACTTCGACCCATTGGAATAGTGGGATCAACTATTCCGGCACCTTCATCAAACCCTGCAAGTAAGCCTCTTCGGAAGTGTCCCTGGGCCAACCAGTGGGCTGACCA
Source organism: Ambystoma mexicanum (assembly GCA_002915635.3). Lineage (NCBI taxonomy): Eukaryota > Metazoa > Chordata > Amphibia > Caudata > Ambystomatidae > Ambystoma > Ambystoma mexicanum. The sequence continues at coordinate 354,623,611 of CM030329.1, read as the reverse complement.
TCTTACGCAGGAAGCTTTGCGCTGTCACCACCGCCGTTTCGGGGAAGCCCTCGAAACCTGGTCTACTGCTTGCTCTGCGTCCACAGCACCCTCACACCGAATTTCGTACACTTGGCATTCCCAGGTCTGAAGTGAGACGAGTGCGCCCGGACCAGAGCAGTTGCCGTGTTGCCCTGCTGTGGTAAGAACCTGGGCACGTCCGCTGCATTTGGGACACCCTCGACCCTGCATCCTTCTACGCAGAATCTACATGTCCTGATCATCACAGCTGAACCTGCCAGCAACATGAACTGAACTGGAGAAGTCTGGGTCTGCCTGCTTCGGGGACCGGTGAGTAGTACATACCCCAACCGGTGGCCTCTCGCGCAGGAGCCCGTTTCTTTTCTACCGCTGTTGCGAAATAGCGACTCTATCCCGCACTCTCACCCAGACTCTGCCCACAAGTGGAGGCCTTGCTTGAGTAGTGGGGACTTGTTCTGCATCGCTTCATTCACCTTCCTGAACTGCCTGATATCCTCGAAGAGGCCCTCTTTTGTCTTTTGAGCATAAGGCTCCTCTCTTCGTAGGGCTCGGACTTCCTCCTAGTTAGGTGTATTTCATATGTCGAACTGGGTCTAATGATTACTTGCACTGCCTGTTTTCCTCCCCATTCAGGTGGTCTACATATTACATGCTCCTAACTCCTTAGACCCCTCGGTCTTGTATATATATTGTATTGATTGTGATGTGTTGGTTTTGCTATGGTCGATGTTACAAAGGCCTTACAATAAATGAATCTATATTTTTAATATAACACCTGTCTGGAGTAATTTGTAAGTGTCCTTGCTTTGTGTGCTCATTGCGGGCTTCCAGTCACCCTCACCCCTCTTGAGACTTAGGGCCTCATTACATGGTAGGCGGTGAGCCATGGCGCTATTAGCGCCATGGCTCATGCCGGTAAAATACCGGCACCACCTTGGTGGAAAGGGGATTTACCGCCCCATTCCAAGGTTGGAGGGGCGGTAAATCCCCCTTCCACCATTGCCCTTCCCCATTCCCATTTCTGCCCCATGGGGCTCTATGGAATGGGGAAGGTGCTAATTTACGGCCACCGCAATTTTGCGGGTGCCGTAATTAGCTCTGAGGTCCTTAGCGGGCTTGGATTTTAACGCCTGCAAAAAAGCAGGCGTTAAATCCCCCAACCGCAAAGGGACCTCGTAGTAAGTTGCGGTTAAAGATTTACGGTACCGTATTTTACGGTACCGGTAAATCGCTTACCGCCATCCGTGTAATTGGGCCCTTAGTCTTGACCGCCGCTATCGCTACCCTGATTTGCTCTAGCTTGTCAGATGTTACCATTTTCAAGAAACTAGGCTGGCCTTTGAATCTCTGCCCCTCCAGGTCCGAGTCTGAAAATCCATCTTAACAAATTGGGGTACAGCGTGGGATACGACTGAAGGTATCCAGTGTGTTGCGCACGCACGAAGGCATTTTCAAGTTATTTCTAACAGGACACGTAGTGAATTGTCATAGTATATACTTTTTTAAAGGCCATAGTCCCTATCTAACAGTATGGAAACAAGTACCTTGTTACTTTAAAATGCTTCTAAATCCAAAACATTTGAAAGATGTGTGCTGAAAGCAGGTGTCTCCTCTCAAGGCGCCAAAATGGAAATGATCCAAAGAATCATGTGCGTTGGCAAGAAGCTTCAGTTTAGGGCTATAGCTTCTGAGGACAGTGCAGAAAGAGGTGGGGCTGCTCTCACTGTAGAACCTGACAGTTCTGCGGTGCACTGGTCCACAGCGACCCATGAGGACAGGGATGATTGAAATGTCCCAATGTTTCCTCTGCCAGTGCTGATATCGAGGCCATACTTGAATTCAAGAAGCAAGAGCTGCTGTTTAGGCAAAAGTGAGCTTGACGTCAATATGGCCAACTAAAAATCGAACAGGCAGAAAAAACAGAAAGACAGGGATTCAACCAGTTGGAACTGGCCAAGCTTCAAGTTGCCAATGGATCCAGGGTCCTGGACAATGGGTCTGGGGCCTCCTCTCATCCAAGGTTTCCAACAAAGATCTGCTTAGTGTGTATGAGGAAAAGAATGACATTATGGCTGTCTGAATACATTGAGTATGCATGTGAAGTTCAACAAGTTGACAATTGCTGATAAAATGCCTGGTTACTTAGCAGACTGCCCCATTTCTGGCTGTCAGTGCCATTATGGAAATGTCGAAGTCTGAGGAGAGCAGATTTGCCAATGTATTGAAGCAGACTCTCTTTTAAAGTTTGAAAAGACTCCTGCCCAGATACTTAGAAAAGATTCAGAGAGTATAAGAAAAAGAGTTGGTGTACTTGGGTATCTTATGTAAGCTGAGATCCTTAAAAACTTGATCTGGTGTGGTCGAAGGTTTATAACGTTTCTACCTTTGAAGGTATGATAAGTCTTGTCATGCTGGAACATATTTTGCATCTTCTTCCCCTGAGCGTTAAGCAGCATTTTGGCAGATTCGAAAGGAGATAGATCCTAAGAAACTTGCATTGCAGCAGATTTTGTGGTGTCACATCGAGTGTCCCATAAGGACAAGACTCGATCGCTGGTAAGCAGAGAAGCGGAAAAGAAGTCCAAAGATAAGGAGGGTGTGGGAAACTGATAAAATCTTCTTCCCATTAAGGGGCACAAAAAGGAAGGATAAGGGTAAGACCACAAGAGAACTCACAGGGTAGTGGAGGTCAGCCTCCAAAGCAGAACTCTGGGTAATAATAAGCTCTCCTATGTTAAACATGTCCCAATAGATCTTGTTTTGCTTGTGGAGGCAACTGACCACGTGAAGGGGATTCCCATATTTAGGTGAAACCTTGGGGTCCACTCTGCTAAGTCTGGCCCTTTCTCGTCTAGGAGGAAAAGAGATTACTGGAGCATCCTTCTCCTCAGACTCCTTCCCCTGTGGGATAGAAGCTGAGCGTAGTTTTAGTTTCCCTGGATTCTTGGGAGCTTAAAATTTTGCAGAGGCTTTATGCTAGGATTCCAGATGAACACCAAGCCACTACTTAAAGACAGTTGTGGTGATCAATGGATAGATACTCCAGCTCTAGGGATAGGGGGAGTGAACTGTAGTGGATTTACTGTGTTAGATCTCAGAGAAATTCCCAGAGCTACTCTGATGCCCACTAAGTTGGCTGACGGCCCACTCGCATGTTCCCAGTAATACCTGTAAATCTTACTTTAAATGGTACATGCAGTCAGGATTCCAGTGGGCATTTCAGAGGAGGTCCGAGAAGGGTCTTGTTGGGGCAATGATCTCGAGACTTTAGGGCTCGTAGGAGACACTTGCTGAAAGACCCTACACAGCGGTCTCAAAGCACGGGCAGCATTGGCCAAGACGAATACGCCGCCGCCAGCCGAAGGGAAATCCAAGCTAAAGGAGTCAAGAAACCAAGCTAAGAGGATAAGAAAATATTCCCCTTCGAACTCGCCTACCACTGCGGTGGAGGTAGTTGGTCAATCACCCGGACCTGACGAGGAGGTGGTGATGCCTGAAGTATTTGACCGCCAATGACCAATTCCTGAACTAAAAGATTTGTTAGTTGATAGAGAGGTGGTCCTGACAGGGAAGAATTCAGTAAAGGCAACGGTGAGTGCCCATCTCTGGAAGCGCCTAAGGAGACAGGCCTGATCCCAGCTTGAGGGTGAACCTCCTGTGGAAGCATCGGATTTATTGGGAGGTGGACTCCTGTTATGTGAGCCACAGAGTCTATACAGAAGGAGACCATAGGAGGTTGGTGGTTCCCTTGCTGAAGATCCTTCCTCGCTGCAGCTGGTAGATGAAGTGCCCCTTGGCTGGCCACCTTGGTATTAGAGGGACCAAGCAAAGGTTATCCATGCACTTCTACTCGCCCAATGATGGGTGTGCAAGTAGAAATTCACTGCAGGAGTTGTGCCTCCTGCCAATTATCTGGTAAGAGTGCGTTCATCAATCCAACGCTCCATTGGTACCACTCCCTAGTTTGTGGAGTACCATTCGAGAGGGTAGGATCGACATTGTTTGTCCCTGACCCCCAACACCTAAGGGAATAGGTTTATCCTGGTATTGGTCGACCCTTGCCACCAGATATCCTGAGGCAATCCCATTGAAGACTGTGACGCCAAGTCAGTCAAAAAAGCTTTCTGCCATCTTTACAGGGTGGCTTCTCCTAAAGAAGTTGTGTCTGACAGAGGCAGCACTTTATGTCGAAGTATATGCAGGCTATGTGGAAAGAATGTGGGGTCACCTACAAGTTCTCTTCTGCATACCACCCCCAGACCAATGGTCTGGTGGAACGTTTCAACAGAACGTTAAAAAGCATGATTGGGGCTCTGGAGAAGCTTCAGAGAAGACAATGGGATCTTCTTTTACCATGCTTACTGTTTGCCTACCGAGAGGTACCACAGGAGGGTGTTGGCTTCAGCCCCTTCAAACTTCTGTTTGGTCATCCTGTACGGGGACCCTAGTAATAAGTAAATGAGGGATGGGAGATGCCCACTCCCCTAGTTACTACCAACGTAGTATGACTATGTGTTAGGGCTCAGAAAAGGATGGTACTCCTGATGGGTCTGGCTAGTGACAAGTTGAAGCAGGACAAGCCCTGGTGAAACATTGGTACGACCAGAAAGCTTCCCTCATCAACTTTACACCTGGTCAGCAAGTCCTGATCATGAATCCCATAAGGCCTTGAGCTTTACAGGACAAATGGTCAGGCCCTTACACAGTGGTGGAGCCCCTGGGTGAGGTTAACTATTTAGTGGACCTTGGAAGGCCTGGACAGGCTCCAAAAGTGTTTCACGTGAATAGGCTGAAGGCTCTCGTCCCAAGAGTCGAAATCGCAGCACTGTTACTGGCTTCAGATGTTGAGGAAGAGGAGTCTGAACCTCTCCCCGACCTGTTCCAAAGCGGTCCTTCAGATAGCTCCTTTGAGGGTGTCCGAGTGGCCCCTCACCTGACTTCTGATCAGCAGGCTGAGGTGAAAAGTTTGCTTAGGCAGTTTTCCCCCCTGTTTTCACAGTCGCCTGGTTTGACACCTTGGTGCAAACATAACATAGACACAGGAGACAGTGGGCCTCATTACGACCCAGGCGGTAAGTTACCGCCTGGGCCGTGACTTTACCACCATGGCGTAAACTACGTTTACGCCATGGTGGTTGGCGGACTTACCGCCCCATTCCGACCTTGGCGGGGCGGTAAGTCCCCAATCCCCATTTACCCTTCCCCATTCCCATTTTTGCCCCATAGGGCATAATGGGAGTGGGGAAGGCGTTAAGTACGCCACCGTAAATTACGGTGGTGTAATTAACTCCATGGTCCCTTAGCGCCATGGATTTTAACACCCGCCAAAAGCGGGTGTTAAAACCTCCATGGCGCTAAGGGACCTCGTAATTGGCGGTAAGGGGTCGGCGCAGCTAACGCTGGCGTAAACCCCTTACCGCCAGGGTCGTAATGAGGCCCAGTGTACCTACCAAAAGTAGGGGATACAGGATGTCAGACAAAGTACGGTCTTATATTAAGACCGAGGTCAACAAGATGTTAGACCTTGGGGTGATTGAACCCTCTAGTAGTCCTTGGTCCAGCCCTGTGGTTTTCGTTCCAAAGGCAGGCACTTCTGAATTGAGGTTCTGTGTGGATTACAGGGCTCTGAATGCTATCACCAAGACAGATGCACACCCCTTGCCTCGAACAGATGAGCTGGTGGATACTTTGGGTGCCTCCAAGTACCTCAGCACGTTTGACCTCACTGCTGGCTATTGGCAAATAGCTTTAGCAGAACATGCCAAGGAGAAGACAGCATTCTCAACTCCGGAAGGTCTTTACCAGTTCAGGGTAATGCCTTTTGGGTTGAAGAATGCACCTGCCACTTTCCAGAGGCTTGTGAATCATGTGTTGAATGGGTTGGATGAATTCTGTCTTGCATATCTGGATGATATAGCAGTTTTCAGTGCCACCTGGGAAGACCATGTGAAACACTTTGGAATTGTGTAAAGTACAAGCAGTACAAGACTGGCCTACCCCCACTACACAGACTCAGGTGAGAGCCTTCTTAGGACTCACAGGGTATTACAGAAATTTCATGGCAGACTATGGCACCATAGCTGCCCCTCTGACTGCTCTCAACACTCCGAAGAAACCCAAGAAGGTAACTTGGACTGAAGAGTGTGAGAAGGCCTTCAATGGCTTAAAAAACTCCTTGTGCCAGGCCACTGTACTCAGAGCCCCTGATTACCAAAGACCTTTTAATGTGCAGACAGAAGCCTCGGACACTGGGATAGGAGCTGTACTATCACAAGTAGATGAGAAGGGTAAGGAACACCCGATTGGCTTCATTAGTCACCAGCTTAAGGACAGAGAGCTCAGATGGCCCACAGTAGAGAAAGAATGTTTCTCTGTTGTGTGGGCCCTACTGAAGCTGAGGCCCTACCTCTATGGGACCCACTTCACTGTGCAAACTGACCATAAGCCCTTAAAGTGGCTGATGAACATGAAGGGAGAGAATCCAAAGTTGCTTAGGTGGTCCATAAGTCTACAAGGCTTCGACTTCACTATTGAGCATAGGCCAGGTGTCCAACATAGCAATGCTGATGGGTTGTCCAGAAATGTTTAACCAACCTGAACAAGAAACTCATCCAGGGGTGGATTAGTTCCCCCTGTCCTTAGTCTGGACGGGGCGAGTGTTAGGAAAGATTTCATAATTGTATGTAATTTTCCCTCCATGTGTCAACCCCCAAACTTTTTGCTGTTGTTTTACACCCTGATCTAGACTTTGCCAGAGAAGCACAGCCTTCCGCCGCACTCCGCTGGGTTTTCGCTCAATTCTTATGGGGAAACTGACATGCCCTTAAAGACAGTCAGTACTGGGAGACTTCGTTTCCCTTAGTCCTTTCCTCATGTTGCAGCTTTTGTGCAACATGAAACAAGAGTGCACCGTAACTTACATTACCGCGCTCTTGGGTCTCTAGTCATTCCAAAGGCCCTAGAAACTCTCGCTGGACTTATTATGAACTGTGCAAGTGTGTCACGGATGGGACTGGTGGCAGCTATCATTTCTCTTGTGTTTTGAACTCTTTTTCACCATGTTATCCGCGCTTACTGCATTTGGCACAAATGAGTGGCCTGGCTCCAAAATGGCCATGCCACAAGGTTCTTTGTCCTGTCCGCTGACCGTCTTGCTCTTTACCTTCCCCCAGGTCGAGCCGACCCAGGGCAGTCCTTATTTGGTCATGCACTTTCCCGCGAAACCCCAAAGCTTTCGTGGGCTTCTGCATGCCTTGTGTGTGCCTCCAGGATGTGGGCTGGGATGTCTGGTCCCAATACACATCCTGGGTGCCAGAGAGTCTGGAGTGTCCTGAATGCCTGGGACCACCGTGGTCCGTGATAGGTCCACGTATGGTGTGAGTGTTTGTGAGCAGATCTCCCATTGGGTCCTCTCCGTTTTGGCGCAAAGGGAACTTTGGATAAGAGGAGGCTGGAAACACCACTACCAGGTCGATCTCCTGAGTTCACACCGAACAAGGGATAAGGAGCTAAGTATCCTGCAACAAGAAGCTGAGTCGGGGAACCGCTGGTGACCCGCTGAAGGTTTTGCACCCTGAACTGCTGTCGTCCTGCGAGACCCCTCTGCATCTGATCGTCCTAGAATGTCTGCGAAGGCGCTTCGACCCATTTGAATAGTGGGATCAACTATTCCCGGCACCTTCATCAAACCCTGCAAGTAAGCCCCTTCGGAAGTGTCCCTGGGCCAACCAGTGGGCTGACCATCTTACGCAGGAAGCTTTGCGCTGTCACTGCCGCCGTTTTGGGGAAGCCCTGGAAACTTGGTCTACTGCTTGCTCTGCGTCCACGGCACCCTCATACCGAATTTCGTACACTTGGCATTCCCAGGTCTGAAGTGAGACGAGTGCGCCCGGACCAGAGTAAACGCGGTTACCGTGTTGCCCTGCTGTGGTAACAACCTGTGCACGTCTGCTGCATTTGGGACACCCTCGACCCTGCATCCTGCTAAGCAGAATCTACACGGTGTCGAGACGTCCTGATCATCGCAGCTGAACCTGCCAGCAACGTGAACTGAACTGGAGAAGTCTGGGTCTGCCTGCGTCGGGGACCGGGGAGTAGTCCATACCCCAACCGGTGGCCACTCGCGCAGGAGCCCGTTTCTTTTCTACCGCTGTTGCGAAATAGCGACTTTATCCCGCACTCTCACCCTGCCTCTGCCCACAAGTGGAGGCCTTGCTTAAGTAGTGGGGACTTGTTCTGCATCGCTTCATTCACCTTCCCGAACTGCTCGATATCCTCGAAGAGGCCCTCTTTTGTCCATTGGCACCAGCGTGTGCAGCTATGTTTGAGCATAAGGCTCCTCTCTTCGTAGGGCTCGGACTTCCTCCTAGTTAGGTGTATTTCAGATGTTGAACTGGGTCTAATGATTACTTGCACTGCCTGTTTTCCTCCCCATCTAGGTGGTCTACATATTACGTGCTCCTAACTCCTTAGACCCCTCGGTCTTGTATATATATTGTATTGATTGTGATGTGTTGGTTTACTTTAGTATTATCGTGATTCTTTGCTATGGTCGATGTTACAAAAGCCTTGTAATAAATGTGTCTATTTTTTTAATATAACACCTGTCTGGAGTAATGTGTAAGTGTCCTTGCTTTGTGTGCTCATTGCGGGCTTTCAGTCACCCTCACCACTCTTGAGACTTAGGGCCTCATCACGAGTTGGGCTGTATTACCGGCTGTAATACCGCCGACTGTAATAGCCCTAGCACTGCCCGGTCCGGTGGTATTTCCACCGGATCACCGGTTGGGCCTTAACGGTAAATCCCCATTCCTGATTGGGTCCATTGGATCCAATGGGGAAGTTTCGGTGCTAATACTGCGGGCTACTATAGCCGGCTGTAATACCGCCGAAAAAGGGGATTTTCACCTCCAGAAAAAAGCTGGAGGTAAAACAGCCGATTTAGCACCCAACTCATGATAGGGCCAGCTCTTAAATGCGGCGGTAATACTGTTACCACCGCATTTAAGGGCTACAGCCCAACTCGTGATGAGGCCCTTAGTCTTGACCAACGCCATCGCTACCCTGATTGGTCTGGCTTGTCCAGAGATTACCCTTTCCAAGAAACTAGGCTGGCCTTCTGAACCTCTGCCCCTCCAGGTCCGAGTTCAGAAATCCATCTTAACAATGTCACGTGTCACAAATGCGTGAACCCATTATTGATTTACACTATTGTTATCCTTACAGGTGCCCCTTACCTCAAGCTGTGTCTGTATGCGGTAGGATTCTTTTCTCTTTTCTCTAACTCGCTGGGATTTCGTTATACAGCTTTCACTATAATTGCAGCTACCAGCCAGGGCAAAATGTGTCTCATCAAGAAGGGAAGAAGAGTACAGAACTTAATACATAGGAGATCCTTAGTGTTTGGGGGAAAACATTCCACAGAATTCAGCCTCAGGGACAAGCAGATTATTTCACACATAGTTTTGGGCCCATTCACCACTGCATACTTGGAGCAGGCATCGACGAACCAAACCTCTTTGGTCCCCCAAGACCACCGCATGGAGTCTGGCGCCGAATGATAATTATCCTGCAGCCAGGAGCTCATGCAAAGGAAGCATTCATGCTCCACCCGAGGATGATGGAAAACAGGAGATAAAACCTACTGGAGAGCAAGAGAGATTAGACGATAGGGCAACAAGCTGCCCCGACACCGACGCCTAATCCCTTCAAGGACAGACCAACAATTTATCATCTCGTATTATGTCACTTAAGGGAGGGGGCAGATTTCCATCCCTAGAATGCATACAACCTCTGATAACTAGTAAGTCTACCAGTAAGACTATGGGGCTGAGGAGGCACCATCATAGAACAGCCAACCATGAACAAAGCCACTGATGGGAAAACTGACCGGTGAATCTGAACACTAATTGGCACAACCTTCTATCAGCACCAGTAAAAAAAGAAGCAGACGCTTTGGTGTCATACCCGCGCACCACAGAGAAGACCTGTGTTACTTTATGTGGAGAGGAAGTAGCAGAGAGCCAGAACCTAGGTTGGCCAAGTCAAGAAGGCCAACCAGATACAGCAAGACAGAACCAGAGGTGGCTGTGCCAATCCAGCCACCCCCTAGACCAGGTCCATTGAAAAGTAAGGTATAATCACAGAGCCTGCCTAGGAACATGGGTCCAAAGACTGGCAGGCGCCAGGTCTTGAGAAGAGCACTTAAGGAGAAGCCAGCTGGGGTTTGCATAAATAAAAGGTTTTGAAGCCAGGGTTACAGAACTCTTGAGTATCAGGTTAAATATTTTTTGGGGGATTCGTTGACAACATTTTCGCTGTGGAATTTTGATTCTCTCTGGTTTTAAAAGAAGCTGGACTTATAACACCCTTGAATGGAGGTGTACGCTGTTCTTCAGTTTGGTTTACAGCATCGTATACACATGTTAACAGCATCCTTATATCCAAGTATAGGGCCTGATTCAGAAAGAGCGTTTACCTATGGGATTACACCATTATAAAACGCTTCTGTGTATTAGGCCCTTACAGTGATTTTGCTACGTATCTTGCGGCCCAGTGCACAGCGCTCAAGTTTACAGCATTTTGTGGCCAGATGTACAGATCTGTAACACTTTTCGAGATATACCCCTCCTTCCATCTTCCAGCCCTTCCCCGCTTATTTTAATCAACCAAAGGGATTGCCCACGCTGCTAACAACACTCTGGGTTGTGTTCATTTGAAATTAATTACCAACCTGAAACTCCACATCACTTAATGATGGTATGTCCCGCAACGCAAAACCTCAGAAAGCTGTACCTCGCAGCACCGTTCTTGGACAGTGATCTTTGGGAAGAGGACCTTTGGTGGACCCGTCTTCTTTCTGGTGAGAACAATAGATGGACCATCGCAGCGGCAAAAATCCTAAACTGCCAATGGACAAAATCGCAAATCTTTAAAGTAATGTTGTCACTAGACCTCTTATACTGTCACAACTCTACGTTTTCGCCACGCCGGCCGAGACATTAAATAATAAAGTTTTCTTCTCTCATCGCACCCTTGTAAAAGCCAATATTTGGCGTGTAAACAAGTGATAAAAATAGAAAAAAAATAAAAAAAGATTACAACCAACATATTTACATTGAGTATATTTAGAGCACAATTCCTAAAAGCAATGTTTTAAGAAAAGACAATTGGTGAGATAACACAAATGACATAATAACTGAAAAACAAAATCAACAAAAAAGATGTAATCATAATAATCATACATTGATTCATGAGCAATTCATTTTTCAGACTTCTCCGGGGTATACTAAATAGAACCCTGGACGGTTTTTAAAGCACGATTCATTGATAGTCATGTATTTGATCTTCTAGATCAAAGACGTGACTATCAGATCAAAGGAATGACTATCAGTGAATCGTGCTTTAAACACTTTGGGCCTCATTACACGGTACGCGGTAAGGGTTTACGGGTACCGGTATTTTACCGGTACCGGTAAATCATTACCGCCTTACTACGAGGTCCCTTTGCGGGTTGGGGAATTTAACGCCTGCTTTTTGCAGGCGTTAAAAATCCAACCCGCAAAGGGACCAGGGTGCTAATTACGGCACCGCAATTTGCGGTACCGTAATTAGCACCTTCCCCATTCCCATTATGCCCTATGGGGCAAAAATGGGAATGGGAAGGGCAATGGAGGAAGGAGGAATTACCGCCTTCCCAACCTTGGAATAGGGCGGTAATTCCCCTTTCCTCCAAGGCGGTACCGGTAAATTACCGGCATGAACCATGTCGCTAATAGCGCCATGGTTTACCGCCTACCGTGTAATGAGGCCCTATATGATTATTATGATTGCATCATTTTTGTTGCTTTTGTTTTTTCTCTTCTTATGTCATTGCTGTGCAGTGTCCAAATGTCATGGCAACTTTAGACTCCCTCTAAGAGCCCACATGCGCCAGGGAGACGGGCCAATCTAAACCAGGTGACCGTTGGCACCTCTAACCAAATCACTGCTAAAAGAAAGAGTTGGGGAAAAGTTTGATATTAACTCATATAGTGTTTCAGAGCCTTAATTTACCAAGTAGCCTGCTGGCTTTATTTTAATAAAAACAGCCTAATGATAGCTTTCCTTGGCTTTCGCAATGCCCTTACACATCTGGTGACAGAGTCCTACTTGATGAAGCCAGTGCCTTTACACCGACCTTCAAACCAGGAAGGATACTGGGGACCAGGAAAGCTGATCTACCCCAGACCCTCTGGCTACTGCAGCATGCTGCCTGGGGGCGGTAAAGGGTGGGATCCCAAGAATCCCCCTCACTATAGTCTACAAAGGACCCACCTGACAAGAGCTGACCCTCTGTCTGATTATCTCTGCAATTCCTTTGTGGAGATAATGAAGAAGGACCCCGACTCTGTAGGACAAGTGGGGACCCAGGTGCAATGGAGAGAGGAGTGAAACGATTACTGCTTTATGTCACCCGTCACCCCCTCCCCATCTGCTTGTGATCCATGGTGGCGTGACAGACTCGTCACAAATTGACACAAGGAGAAGGGCCACCAGGGTATTGTCACAGCCCTGGACCAAGCGTGCCCAGGAAAGGTATTGTAGAAGAGCAGCAATTACACCATGGACAGACACTGGGCCACACCTCAGAGGCAGGACTTCCTACTGGCATCAAAATAGCCCTGTGAAGCGTCAGTGGTCTACAAAACATGCAGGTGGGACACGTAGCTCAATGAGTCATACCAACAACTCAGAGGGGCCAAGAGGGGCCTGCATCAGACAGGACCAACAGAGAGGTCAGCAAGGCCAGAGGGATCTGTTGGACCACGCATTGCCCAGGAGTGTGGCCCAACCAAGGGTGAGAATATCTGCTGTTAACCTAAAGCAGAGTGAGCCGGGTGCTATATTCCCAAGTGCAGAGTGAACTGGGTACTATATCACAGAGAGCTGAATGATGAGGGCGCTGTATCCGAGATCCTGCTCATATTTTAGAACCCATTGAGCTGGATATATCATCTTTTGGGCTTTACTGAGCTCTATGGATCAAGTGGATCAAATCTGAATTGTTTCCAATTGCTCTGATCACACAAGCTTCCACGAATGTGCAATCATTTTGCTAGGCACCTATTAGGAATAGCCTCACACAAGGATCAGGAGGGGCACCCAAACCTAGGCCCTCCCGTAACACTTTCCTCCAAGTTTACCATTTGCGGAAACAGACCGGAATTGGCTGCAGTGAGGCTGACCGGACTCGGGAACTTCCTACCGCGGCATCATAAAGAACGTGGCCATGCAGTGGGGTCCTTTTCTTTATGTTATGCTTCCAGCGTACGTAGCACGACTGCACTAGAAGGCACTTTCCTCTGATGTGGGCCGTGCTCTGCGTCTACTAAATACAGAGCCTATTTAAGAGGCTACAACCTGATCAATCTTGTTCTAGAAACGGTCGTAGTTGCTTCTCTACCCAGGAGAACCCCAGTCACACGATTTAAATTCTATTTTAGGTACATTGATCAGGTAATTAGCTGTTACAGCGTGTTACATTTCCAAGACTTACTGCAAAGACCTCTACAACACCAGGGAGTCTATACTCACGGTAACACCCTTGCAGGACCTTAACTATATTCCTCGTTTGTCTTAGGCTTCCATAACCGTTTCCTTTCATCCTTACTACAGCTCTGGACTCCTGTTTAAACCATTCAGGGGTGTGTCCTGTAGCGCTCCCACCGGGAGGGAATAGTCTCTCCCAGTTTTAGAAGGTTAACCAGAGGAACCTTTCCTTAAAGGTTTGACGTGCATTCAGTCCAACGTTCCTGAGAGACTTTTGCACTTCTGTAAAAGACCAAGGAAGCTGACAAATTGCAAGAACTCTCTTCTGAACCATGGAAGTGATCTTGATGGACTTGGTCTCAGCCATCCAGAAGCTCCAAGTGGAGGTAGCCTCCTCACAGCAAGAAAATGCCTTCCTCCTTCAGTGCATGGCCGCTTTACACGGGGCAGTCGATCAGTTGGCTAAAAAATCTGGTGAATCTGGTGCACAAACCTCTCCATGGGGGAGAAGTAGCAGTATGGGGGCAGTTGCCGGATCAGGAAGCACTTCTTCCCGCTCTGATACTAGATCCATTTTAACTCCAGATACCACCCAAGCTCCAGGAGTATACCCCAGTATTGCGTCTCCAGGAGTATACCCCAGTATTACGTCTCCAGGAGTATACCCCAGTATTGCGTCTCCTCCATTACCTGCTAAATATGGAGGCGATGCCAAAGACTTCAAGGCCTTTATGACTCAGTGCTGGATACATTACCTGAATAGGCTGCAGTTCTGCGTATCTGATCAGGCTAAAGTATCCTTCATCTTGTTTAATATGGAGAATTCAGCTTTGTCATGGGCCACGCCATCTGCTGATCGGACACCCCATAATTGAATGATTATGAAGGGTTCTTAGAGGCCTTTCAAACTATGTTTGACCTGCAACATGCCGTCCAAGCTATTAGAAATGAACTCCTGGACATACGGCAAGAGAATCAAGACCTGTTAACATATGTAACCCAGTTCCATAGGCTTGTAACCCAACCAACAGGCTTTAAGATGCCCAGTTGACAATATTCCACAAAGGACGGAATGATAATCTTAAAGACACTCTTTGTCAAGTCGTCGCTCCTCCTGAATCACTTTCAGAATGTATAGCCCTTGTAATTCGTATTGATAAACGTACTGTAATGAAGGCATGGTATCAAGTAGTAGACACAGACAGATGGATACAAGTTTTGAAAACCTTTCTTTAATATTATAGTTGGGTTGGTAGAATTCCTAACTGGCCCTAACTCTAGAATGGGAGTTGTCTCGACCACTAAACAAATAATAAACATGTCCAAGTCAGTCTGGTCAAAATAAAAAGGCCTATACTAAACAAAACTAACCTTGCCCTCCTTCTCAAAATGACAAATGTGTTAAGGAAATACAAAAGGAAAATAGTGTCTCAAAAGAAATGTCAGAATGGCTTCAGTAATAACTCCCTTCCACAGGTTCAGCCCAACGGGGTCTAGAGAGTTTCTTAGAAAAATGATAGGTGGATGGCACAGTTCTATCACTCTTGCAAACTTTGGCTTACTGGTACAATTTAACAGTTCAGTCTTGGGATTCGAACTTCTGATAGTTCAATCACTTTGCACAGGCTTCCCTCCGTCGGGCTGGAGCCTTTCTCTTTTCACTTTCTCACACAGTTTTGCACAGGCTTCCCTCTGCCGGGCTCGAGCCTGCCTCTTTCACTTAATCACATGGTTCTGCGCAGGCTTCCCTCTGCCGGGCTCGAGCCTGCCGCTTTCACTTAATCACATGGCTCTGCGCAGGCTTCCCTCTGCCGGACTTAAGCCTGCCGCTTTCACTTAATCACATGGCTCTGCGCAGGCTTCCCTCTGCCGGGCTCGAGCCTGCCGCTTTCACTTAATCACATGGCTCTGCGCAGGCTTCCCTCTGCCGGGCTTGAGCCTGCCTCTTTCACTTAATCACATGGCTCTGCGCAGGCTTCCGTCTGCCGGGCTTGAGCCTGCCGCTTTCACTTAATCACATGGCTCTGCGCAGGCTTCCCTCTGCCGGGCTCGGGCCTACCGCTTGCACAGGCTTCCCTCTGCCGGGCTTGAGCCTGCCGCTTTCACTTAATCACATGGCTCTGCAAAAGCTTCCCTCTGCCGGACTTGAGCCTGCCGCTTTTAATTTTATCACACAGTTCTTCACAGGCTCCCCTCTGCCGGACATGAGCCTGCCTCTTTCACTTAATCCCATGGCTCTGCACAGGCTTCCCTCTGCCGGGCTTGAGCCTGCCGCTTTCACTTAATCACATGGCTCGGCGCAGGCTTCCCTCTGCCGGACTCGAGCCTGCCGCTTTCACTTAATCACATGGCTCTGCGCAGGCTTCCCTCAACCGGACTTGAGCCTGCCGCTTTCACTTAATCACATGGCTCTGCGCAGGCTTCCCTCTGCCGGACTTGAGCCTGCCGCTTTCACTTAATCACATGGCTCTGCGCAGGCTTCCCTCTGCCGGACTTGAGCCTGCCGCTTTCACTTAATCACATGGCTCTGCGCAGGCATCCCTCTGCCGGACTTGAGCCTGCCGCTTTCACTTAATCACATGGCTCTGCGCAGGCTTCCCTCTGCCGGACTCGAGCCTGCCGCTTTCACTTAATCACATGGCTCTGCGCAGGCTTCCCTCTGCCGGGCTCGAGCCTGCCGCTTTCACTTAATCACATGGCTCTGCGCAGGCTTCCCTCTGCCGGACTCGAGCCTGCCGCTGTCACTTAATCACATGGCTCTGCGCAGGCTTCCCTCTGCCGGGCTTGAGCCTGCCTCTTTCACTTAATCACATGGCTCTGCGCAGGCTTCCCTCTGCCGGGCTCGAGCCTGCCGCTTTCACTTAATCACATGGCTCTGCGCAGGCTTCCCTCTGCCGGGCTTTAGCCTGCCTCTTTCACTTAATCACATGGCTCTGCGCAGGCTTCCCTCTGCCGGACTTGAGCCTGCCGCTTTTAATTTTATTGCACAGTTCTTCACAGGCTTCCCTCTATCGGCTTGAGCCTGCCTCTTTCACTTCATCACATGGCTCTGCACAGGCTTCCCTCTGCCTGGCTCGAGCCTGTCTCTCCTTCGTGGAGGATCCCTTCCCACGCTCTTTTCACAGTTGAAGACTTTTGAAACAGCAAGGAATTTACATAGACCTCTGCATGACCACTTCAACATTTTCACTTTCTACAACTCTTTAATTCACAATCTCCATCATTTTATAACACCAATGCCTCTTGTTACTTGTAGTTCTTATTCTCTTTATTTTGCCCTATCTGCCTTTTCCAAAGTTCATATACTTTGCCCTCCTGCCATATTCAGAGTTCAAAGTTGGAGGATATCCTCATTTTCTCATCCTCCTACAGTACCCATGTACTTCATGCCCAAGAAGCATTGAAAAGACTCGAACACCATCCACTCTATACAAAAGCCTCCAAGTGTGAATTCCATAAGCAACGCATTTTTTCCTATTTGGGATATGTTTTAACTCCGGGATGCGTGAAGATGGATCCCAGAAAACTTTCTGGCATCACATGCTGTCAAGGAATTGCAATTTTTGTTATTCTCGCCTTTTGTTGCCCTTACCCCGTCTTCTTAAAATAAGAATGCAACTCCAGTACCGAGACAGCCTTCACTACCATGAAAACCAGGTCCACCTCTGCCCCGGCCCTTCGCCCACCAAATCCAGAGCTGCCTTACAGTGGAGACAGATGCATCCAACTATGCCTTAGGAACTCTCCTTCTACAAAAAGAGCCTAACTCTAAAGAGACCCATTCAGTAGCCTACTACTCCCGCACACTCATTTCAGCTAAACAGAACGACAGCGTTTTCGAGAAGGAATTTATAGCTATAAAAGACAACTTCATGAACTGGTGACATTTATTGGTAGGAGGAAGACATACCATCACAGCATACACGACCACCGAAATCTAGGGTACCTCAAGACTGCCCAAGCCATGAATCAGCAACAAGCCGATGGATTCATTTCTTTTCACAATTTATTTTCATAGTCACGTTCAAACCAGGAAACCAGAACACCAAGGCGGACACTATATCTCTGGCATACAGAAGTGAAGAAGAAGATATGTCAGGCATAACATTTGTACCCCCAGACAAGATCATTTCTGATGTAAATCCTCTGCTGCTATCATATGAAGACATATTAAGCCATGGGGGTGAGAAAAATGTTCTCTCGAAAAGCAAAAAGTGCAGAATCCGCACTGGATTTCGCTGCCGCCTATTCTGTGAAATTAGCATTGCGGTTTGCCGCCACTGAAATTTTGCCCGGTTTTGTGCGGTTTCACACAGCGCATGGTGTTTCATTCCCATGTTAGTTTCGTTTAGCGTGACGAGAAACTTCCCACAGGTAATTTTTTTCAATCTGTGTTATTTTTGTGGAGCGACACATGAAGCGTTGTGCAGGTTTTTACTAGTTTCACACAGTGCATTGAGTAGCTTTGCGTGGTTTTTTGATTTGTGCTAGGTTCACGCAACAGCACAAGAAACTTTATGGAGGTCTTTTCCGATCCGTGGAAATTTAATGCAGCGGCATGAGAAACTTTGCATGGTTTTCCACGATCTGTGCTAGTTTCACGCTGCGACACGAGAAACTTTGCACAGGCTTATTTTAGCACTGTGTTAGGTTCATGCAGCGGTACAAGAAACCTTGTGCCACTCTTTTTAATTCGTGCAAGGTTCAGGCAGCGGCACGAGGAACTTTGTGCCGCTCTTTTCGATCCATACTAGATTCACGCAGTGGCTTGAGAAACTTTGCGCCGCTCTTTTCGATACGCAGGGGTGGAGGAGCAGCAGATTGCAGCAAAATGAATCAAAATCTTACAGATTTCACTTCTGCGGCTGGCAGAATAGAATTTCATAATTTTGCCAGCCCTACTGAGGCAGACATATACTCCACAGATGAAACGCGCATTCCTACAGAAAGAACTGACAAAACACCGAAAAACAGGAATTACTGTTCCACCACCACCATGAACTATTGTTACCCATGTTTGAAAGCGAACATAATCGTATTTGTTGCTGTCATGACCTTCCAGGATGGAGTCATTTTGGGTTCAAGAAAACTGCGGAGAAAATCCAAAGGTAAACTTGGTGGCAGACCCTGAAGAAGGACACTGAGGACTACATTCAAGGTGTGCAGTATGAGCACGGGCGAAAGCAACCCAGAAATATCTCATGCGTTTGTTACACTCTTTGCCGATACCTGCATGGCATACTTGTTCTATGTATTTGTTCGTGGATCACCCGGTGAAGATGGCTCCACAGTCATCTTGACCGTCGTTGATTCAATTACCAAGATGGTTCATGTCATAGCTGTAAAAGGGATCCCCAACGCACCGAAATTGACTCAGTGCTTCCTACAACACGTCCTTCAGCTTCATGGGGTTGCAAAGAATATAGTCACAGTCAGGGGTACACAATTAGTTTGCAGATTTTTGAAAGAAATGAGTAAAGTCTTAGGAATACGATTACACTTCTCATTAGCCTATCACCTTCAGAGGGATGGTCGAAGCGAACAAGAGAACCAAACTGTAGGACAGTACCTTTTACTGTTAAAACTCAAAGCAAGAAAAAGGATGGACTCAAATGCTTCCCCTTGCAGAGTTTCCTTACAAAGATCCATGATACCCCTTTTCATTTGCCTCATGGTATCCATCCTTGTTCCATTCCTGTGAGTGCCCCCAGGGAAAGCGCAGTCCCTGCAGCACAAGATATGGTGTCTCATATCTGAGAAGGACTGTTTGCTGCTACACAACAACTGCAAAAAGCACAAGACCAAGAACAAGACAAAGCATGTCGTTTTGCTATGAAGAAACAAAGCACGCCCCCACTGCATCGGATTGACTATTCTGTTGGGTTGTCTGTTCAGCCCATATCAATGTTCCGTCATGTAGCAAGAAACTGAAACCTCGATTCATTGGACCTTTCCAGATCAAGAGGATTATGAATCCTGTGGCTATGGAACTTGAATTATCTGTCCAAAATACTGAAACCTGTGCTAAGATCCAAAATGTGCTGCTGTCCTTTGTCAAAGAATCTCCCAGCAGTAGGCCCCCAAGAAGAGTACATGGTACAACGCATTGTGGATTCTAGGTACTACTGAAAACAACTGCAGTGCTTGGTTCATTGGAAAGGGTAAGGGTGGAGGGAGCAAGATGTCTGTGCCCTGAAAAATATCCTTTACCTGTGGCCCAGAGTGCCAGAAGTGCAGGATCCTTGGGTGCTATGATCATGTGCCCTGATTAAAGACTTTTCCATGAAGTGACCGTAACACGTGGCCCTGCTTGCGGTGTGTCTGTACAGGCGATAAGCCTCAGCGAACGCACTGACTTCCCGTTCTCAGCGGGAACCTGCATGGGGCTGCTCTGGCACCCCGGCCAGACCCTACCATCCTGTCCGCAAGACACAGAGGAAGAAAAGCTGCACCGACCCTGAGGGCACAAGCGCTGGTGATAAGGTGGTTCGCTCCCGGCAGAAGATCGAGGCACAGCCCTGAGGGCGCGGCATGGGGGTGCTGTGCAACATCCGACCATCCTGCATGCTCGCCCCGTGTGTCTACCACAGTCTGACACCCGTTTGGAAGAACAACACGCTTTGGGCCAACGTTGCGTGCCAGATATGTGAGGTGGACCACCTGCGGGTTCTCCGGTGGCAGAGCGCATTGCAGGTGGCTGGATCACCATCAGGCCCAAAGTCATCCAGCTGGCCTGCAATGCCAGAGTTGAGAGGGGTTTAAAATACAGCAGCACTGCAGCCGCAGGAAATTACTCAGGGCCTCATCTGTACACGGGATCCTTTGTGGGGCAAAATAAAGCGGGGGCTCCTCTTCCCCCGGGCGGTGGAGCCCAATTCCACATATACCGCAATGGCATGTCACCGGTGGAGTGCGGGGCTTGCCTGTGCAGGGGTGGGCCCAATTGTCTCCGACTGCAGTGGGGCTGCTTGGTTTGAAGAGGGTGTAGTGATTGCACCCCTGGGTGGGGCCGATCATACACCAGGTGCTATGTTTGCACCATATCATAACTTTGTGGACATTGCATTTCACTGAGACCTCCTTTCTGGCATCCACAAGGTTTGCCGCTTCTCAGGAACTCTGGTGCGCCTGGCCTTGATGTCTACACCCCCATTTCCACGATGGGATCCCAAAAAAAACAGGCATTTGTGAGGGCACCTACCTTGACCCCCAATATCAGCGGCGCAGATGGCACTACACCAGGCTTACAACAGCTAAACCTCAATCTAGCTGCAGTCAAAGACAGTATGGATATGCTAGGACAGAAAATAGACTCTCTGACACACAAGGTTGACACCTCTTCCATACAACTGGAAAAACTTTGCAGATGGGTCACGGAGGCGGAGGGTCGCATAGAGACTGCTGAGGATCAAATCGTCAAACTACAAACAGATGTTACACAACTGCAAGCAGCACTTAAAAAAGTAACAGCCAAAAAACGAGGACCTCGATGGACGATCACGCTGCAATAATATTAGAATAATCGGGGTGGCAGAATCCACTGTCATCGATAAGATGTAACCATTCCTTAAACAGCTGCTCCTGGACTTTCTCCGCAAACCCAATATGTCGCCAATGTTTCTCGTGGAGCGTGCCCACATGTCACTTGGTCCTAGGCCATCCCGTGGAGCCCCAGAGTGCCCCATCATGCTCGAATTTTTAACAAAAGAGACAAAGATACCCTTCTAAAGCTGGCTCGGGTGCATGGGGAATTGTAGTCTGGATTCTCAATCATACGCATTTTTCCAGACATTAGCCCACAGGTACAGGACTCTAGATGTTTTTGGATGTGAAGGCTACAACACGCACACACACCATAAAATATGCCAAGTTGTACCCAGCAAAGCTCAAAACTATGCATGAGGGTAAAACCTCCTTCTTTTAGACCCGAGGGCAGCGTTGCGCTTTGTTGGCTGAGCTGGTGAGCAAAGGCAGGAAGGGACCCCGGAATATGCTATCATCGACGAGTGTGGAGGGCACCTCCACCCGACATGACATGCTCACCCTTCATACTGCTGGAGGAGCTATAGTGGCACCCTAATCATAATGTGCAATCCAAAGAACACCTCTGGAGGCACTCATACCCCTGAACATTTCTGAAAAAGCTCCTGGGCTAGTGGCACCCTGCGGGGAGCATTGGCATTGTATGCTTGGAAGTGCTCTCTAGCCAAGAATTGCAAGTAATGGCCCATGTTTTGGCTAGTAGTATCCTGCTGCTATCTATGTGTTTCACACAGCACTCCGGTCTGCAGGCTTAACAATCCTGCACGATCTTCCCGGATCTGTTCTTTCTTTTGAAGGGAGCGCCTGTGCTAAGCCGTCAACCCCTGGCATTTGCTTTATTGCTGGTTATTTGGTTATTGGTTATTGGGGATGAAGGGGGGATGGTATCAGTCAGTCTCAGTTTTAGTTTCTGGCATGGGTGGCGGTGGGTTTGGAGTTGAGGGGGGTTTGGGGAGTTTACAACCTATATCCCACATGCAGCATGGTCATGAAAAGGCACCTATGGCTCCAGTTTCTCGCCCACCCGTGAAGGCCCTGCTCTTGGTATACAGAAGCCATACATTCGCCACAACTATAATGTGTGCGTCTTCTCCAGCTTTAGTTCACCATACAGGCCCTGGGATAGGACTTCTCACTTGGAATGTGAAAGGCATTCAGAATAAAATAAAACTCACACTGGTGGCGCAATACACAAATAGACACCAGGTAAACATACTGATGCTTAAGGAAACGCAGCTACGGGTGGGCAAGGGTGTTCCTTCGGCGTAGGGATGGGGCATACACCGCTATGGAGAGTCCTGCACTTTGCATGCCAGGAGGGTCGCTACGTACACTCATCCCTCTCTACATTATAAGCTGCATGTGGAAATAACTGACACGTAAAGCTGCTTCTTGCTTCTAGCTGGGGAAATTGCTGGGTACAAGATAATTCTGTTTATATATGCCCCGAATTTTGATACCCCAGATTTTTTTACGATATGTGCAAGCCACCTTGAGGAATTTGAGAGATACAAAGTTATCTGGGACGGGGACTTTAATCTGACAATGACCCTAGATAAGGATAGAAAACACTCTGCCCATCACACACTTAAAGAGCTACGCTCTCTCAGATGTGCTCAGGTTGTTGCATTGCATCCTCTTCATTTCACTCTCAGGTACCTGGGTCATCGTCCCGCATTGACTATGTAATACCAACACCAACCTTCTTACATAATCATTTTCAATGTGAAATACTGCTTAGAACACTGTCTGACTGCTCTCCAGTGCTGTTTACATTCCATTGGCCCTCACACTGGGCCCGTAGGTGGCATTGGCGCTTCCGAGTAGAGACTATCTGTGAACCTGTACATTGCGAGGAAAAAGCACAGGAAATATTTCAATACTTTGAGCGTAACATATCCACGGTTAATGATTTTCACATAGCCTGGGAAGCGTTCAAGGTTTTTATAAGGGGCATATGCTTGGCTAAAGAGCATGGAATACTTAAGACCACACAGGCATCTGTTTCACGGCTTGAGCAAGAAATTAAAAGTATGGCTGTAATACTAGATCAAAAAGAGGATTGGGCACTGTTGGCCAGGATAAGGATAGTCAAACAAGAATTTGCAGATATTGCTGCTCGGGAGGCCCGCCTTCTAGAGGACCCACATGGAGCCAGGCGGTATGGCGAGGGTGATAGACCTGGGAGGTCGTTGGCTAGGGCCATACGACAGGAGAAGGGACATGGGGACATGGTGGAGGGAGTCAGTGGAGAAACAATCAGAGATAACATGGGGATTAATTACACATTTGCTAAATTCTATGGCCGGCTATATTCAGCGCAAAGTACAGCTTCCGTTGAGCACATTACTTTCTTGATCGGGTGGCATTGGGATGGCTTGACGAGCCCATTGGGTTGCTTCTTAATCGCCCAATCACTGAATAGGAGATCAATACTTGCTTAAAAGCACTCCCTACCAGCAAGGCTCCTCGGAGTGATGGGCTGTCCATCGAATTCTATAAAGTGTTCGCCACTAAGCTTATGCCACACATAGTCCATCTATAAGTTTGCTCACTTGAGAGGGAGGGGGCCTTGCAGCCTCCACCCAAAAAGTAGTCAGAAACATTCTTCTTAAGCCAGCCACATCTCCATCGAAATGCTCCTCCTACCGCACAATGTCCCATATCAATATGGACAATAAATTGCTAGCCAAGATTCTCGCTGACAGGCTACAGCCGCATATGCCTGACTTGGTCCTCCCCGACCAGGCTGGCTTTATACTGGGGAGATCCACCGAGAATAATCTCTGTAGGTTGTTTGCCCTAATGCATAATATAGGTCCTGCAGTCCCAATCATTATAGCAGCGCTTGATGTGGAGAAGGCCTTCAACTCTAATGAGTGGCGTTTTCTATTCAAGGTGCTTCGTAGGTCCGGTATGGGCATGCAATTTCTCTGGTGGATTAGGTTCCTAAATAGCGATCCTAGGGTGCTTGTTTTGACCAATGGCATACAATAAGAGGCCTTCTCGCCCATGAGTGGTATGTGACATCTGTCACATACCACTGGTATGCCCACTGTCGCCCCTCCTTTTTGCTTTGGCCGTTGAGCCCCTTGTGTGCTATATCCGTGAGTATCACCACAGTAGAGGAATCAAGCAGTACACAGTGATCAATGTAATATCACTCTACATGGACGATATGTTTCTGTTCGTCAAACAGCCGGCACGCAATCTTCAGCCAAGTATAAATGATGCTACATATTTTAACGTCTCTCAGGACTCAAAATCAACTGTGAGAAATCTGAGCTTTTAGCTTTGACGCATAGCGTCCGTTGAGAAGAGATTGTTATCATTCTTTTTGGAGAGATGTGACAATATGATATTTAGGTATCACCATCTCAACTAAAGTGGTAGATCTCTATAAGCATAACTATATTGCAACCCTGGAGACTTTGGAGGCAAAGGCAAAGGCATGTGGACTCTGCATCCGATATCACAGGCTGGGCGCATAGCCCTTGCAAAAATGGTGCTGGTCCCGAAGTTGTTATACATCCTCAACAATGTTCCACTGGTACCCCCAGAGAAATACTGGCCAAGAGCCAAAACCCTTATGGTTAAATTAATATGGGCAAGGAAACAGCCTTGGGTGGCATGTGAGACACTGATCTGGCCCTTTGAGTTGTAAACTCACTCCCTAGCTGCCCAGACGCAATGCGCCACATGGTGGTTCATAGATCAGCATGAATATCCCGATGTTCGCATTGAGACGGCTGCCACACACCCTCTGAGTCTGAGGGCTGCCTTGTGGGGTCCCTCTGCTGCAGAGAGAGCCATAATACAGACTGTCACCATGTTGCTAAGAGCTTGGAGGGAAATAGCTAACTGATTAGGAGTGGGTGGACTGTATTCCCCTGCATTCTCTATCTACAACGTCGCGGAGATACCCCTAACTCAAAAAAAAGTATTCCGCCAGCAGTAAATCGGGGGACTACACAGTCTAGGGGGACCTCTACCCTGATGGCCAGCTACTGACGCGCCAGCAGTTGAGAGAGATGGGCCCGTGAACTTCCTCACGTTTTTCTTATATATGCGACTTAGGCACACATTTGGGCATCATATCCAAAGAGCTCCAGGTAACCCTCTGTTCTCTCCAGGGGAGTTGCTAGGTCTGGAAAAGACCCGGGGCTAAGCTGATGTCAGAACTGTTGGGACAGGGGGCTAGGTCGTCTTTTGGCTGTAGCTCCTGAGATTCTATCCGGGGCTACAACCAAAAGATCAGGGGCTATAGCCCCCTTAGCCCCCCCCCTAGCAACGCCCCTGGTTCTCTCCCATAGGAGAGCATATTACATCCCCCCTCCACCCCCTCCCCCACATTACAACAAGCTGGTGTCAACAATCCACAGAATGCTTAAAGCTGGCAGCAGCAAAGCCCAACTGACGGCTAGAAAGCAAAAGGAGACCATTGTCATTGCTCATCCCTGAGAACCACTCAGGAATGAGGAGCAATGGGGCAGGAATGCACACTCACTGAACCAGTGGCCCTGAATAGTAAAGTCAGACTAACACATTACAAACCTATCACACCCCTGGTTAAACTAGGGAAAATCTAGCAGAGGACATGAACTCGTTTTGAAAGATGCAATAAGGAAGAGGCAGATTGTATGCATTTGGCCTCGGAATGGCCTAAAGTGGAGGAATTTTGGGTTCGGATAATGGCCATGACCTATGATATGGCAGGTATCTCAATTCTGGAGTCCACCAAAATATGGTTACTGGGCCTATCTGATAAAACGAGTGTATGTATGGGACGTTTTTTGAACATGGCCTCCATCTCGGGTGCATGTAACAGGGGGCCTCCTCCTCCTGCTCCTCTCCTCACAACTGGCTGCGGCTCTTGGCTTACTGTGAAACATATGACACCCAAGATTTAGTCACGTTGCCACCCCAATGTTGACCAAAAGATGTATGGGGCCCTCCAAGGGGTTGTCTGCTGAGGACACTTGATAGAGCTGATGATCCTAATGATGGAAAAGATGGCAACTCCTCGTGATGGGAATGGGAGCCTTTACGACAGCTGTTGTTCCAAATAGCAAGTGGACTCGAGACTGAGTGCATAGAGCCAGATCCGCTAACAATGCTGGTTGGTTAAATTAGCTGAAGTGTGGAGGGAGGGCGAAGCCAGGGGGGATTTGGTTTGATGGTACATACGCAGGATTGACTGTCTTGTTTAATTTGTTATGTTCTGGCAAAATGATAAATAAAGATATTACAAAAAAGGAAAGGATAGGGGGAGGAGGACCGTTCTTGGAGTCCCACTAAACATGTCATGGCTCCACACTTTCTGAGTTTCATTGTAAATACACAAAGAAACCTAGCACATACCTGCCAATCCTGGGGAAAGGGTTCGTGGAAGGGACATACTGTTAGGAATATCCCCACACAAGTATCAGGAGGGGCACCCATACCTAGGCCCTCCTATAAACCTTTCCGCCAAGCTTACAGTTTTGGGAAACAGACCAGGGTTGACACTGTGCGGTGGACCCGCACCCAGAGGCTCCAGTGAGGCTAAATGGGACTCGGGAACTTCCTACCGTGGCATCATAAAGAACGTGACCACGCGGTAGGGTCCTTTTCTTTATGTTATGCTGCCAGCATACGGAGCGCGTCCACTAGAAGGTGCTTTCCTCTGATGCAGTCATGTTCTGCGCCTACTAAACACGGAGTCTATTTAAGCGGTTACAACCTGATAAACCTTGTTATAGCAACGGTCGTAGTCGTTTCCCTACCCCAGGAAGAACTCCAGTCACACAGTTTAAAATTCTTTTTTTTTTTTTTTTTTTTATGTTTTATTGGTTAATCGTAAGGAAACTTTAAACAGGCCTCAAATACCTCAAATAGGAGTCCGAGAAACAAGAGTTCAAAGTTCCTCTTCTAAAGTATTATTATGAGTTCCAATCGGTTTAGTTATCCTTCCAATGGAAGCCCTTTTCGTAACAGATGCATCCAGTAGTCCTTTGGGCTCCTATTTTCTCCTCCAATTTCCGTTTCTTCCTGGTCCAGATTTAGGGATTCGACAAACTTTAGTGCGTCAATAGTACGACCCACCTTATCTGCTGTTAGAAGGCGTTCCCAGTATTCTCTTCTGTTTCCATCGTGATGTTGTTTATATAGTTGCCCAAAACGCTAATCGCTTTGGTATCAGAACCGGGCCATGTTAGCATCACGTGTCGCACTGATTCAAGTTGGTCCTTCATTTTTGCAGAACCTGCAGATTGCTGATGCTTTTCCAATGAGCCTTCTTCTCAGCTTAAACCTCTCGGAATGCCAGATATTTAATCTACATCGTAATAGCAAGATCTCTGTAATGTTTAGATGGAAATTTCTGAAGATATGGTGGGAGAATATTTAATGCTTTGCGTTCCCAGACGATGTTGTGAGCCCAGTTTCCTGCTAATTTAGTGACCTGGGTTTCCTCCCAGTCCTTTTCCCGCAGGATTCTTTTTGGCCTTGTCAGGATTGCACTTTAGAATTTTCCAGTGAGATACCTAGATGTTCTAAGGTATCCTCACCATCTCTTCTTCCATTCCTGGAAAATTATATCTTCAATTGTGCAACCCAGGTCTTGCTAAAACATTAAATGGCTGTGCCCGGATTGTCCAAAATACACTTCCGAAATAAGGAAAGAGATTTCCACACCGTGATTGAAACAATAGATTGAAGTCTGAGTTCCGATCTTATGCAGGACTAAGGGCAATGAATTCGGAAGATGTAGGATCCTTCGCCAAAAGTAGGCCTCGCACAGATTCCAACTTTCCCATCCCAAAGACAAAAGTGCCTCTGCTCCATATGTTAACACTGGCAACCACCTTTTGCTTATAAAATGTGATAATTGGCTGCAGCGAAAATTTTCCATATTTATAGCTGCAGTAGGATTCCTTGATTAGTTAACGCTGCGCGTTTCTCTCGAATAAGGTGTATTGTGCTTGTTCATTGCAATTTTTTATTTATCCTAATACCCAGGTAGATGGAAGTATCCACTTCTTCAAGTTTCTCTTGATCCAGCATCCATATCTGTCGTTTCCCTGCAGGTTTTTTTCCACGACTCGATTTCATGCAGCAGTAACATGATTTCTTTTGCATTGATTTGCATGTCTTTTTCTTTCAGATATTTGTTGAAAGCTTCAAATTCTCCCGTTGGCAGAACCAATAGGGTCTGATCTGCAAATACTGCCATCATCTGCGTATAACATCCACGGGACATCCAATACCGTTCACTTTTGGAGGGAACAGCACGGATCCTTTCTTGGAATGTCTTCATATCCGCCATAATAGAGAACAAATAGAAAGGGAGCCAGAGCACATCCTTGTTTGAATTCCCCGAGTGTATAGATTTTTTCTAGATAGCCCTCCATTAGTAGTAATTTGGACCTGGATTGAGGTATTGAAATATAGCGGCTGGATTGCTGCAACAGGGCGTTCGGGCATCCCCAGTTTCTCAATTTCGACCATAGTCGCTCTCTGTTGATACTGTCAAATGCCTGTTGAAGATCAATGAAAGCCAGATAAGTTTGTTACATTGTCTTTCAAGGCCTTAGCTTTCAAAAGGTTACAAGAACAGGTTTACGAGATGTCCCCAACCCGCTTATAAAGGCCATTGTTCTCTTCGTCTAGGATGTTGATTCTTGTGGCCCATTTTTTTAGGTTCATTAATAGGATGGCCGCAAAGAGTTTCCCAATAGAGTCTAAACAAGGCTATTGGCCTATAATTTTTGGGGTTAGATCGATCCCCTTTTTTGAAGATGGAACTATATACGCCTCCGTCCATGTGTTGGAAATTTGCTTTTTTTTTGCTATTCTTTTGAAAAGGGCATAGATCAAATCAGTCCAATCTCCGCAGTTCTCTTTTATTTTTTGTTGGAAATGCAATCCGGACCGGTTGCCCTGGAGCTGCTGAGCTTTTTAATAAGCATCCGTATATCTTCTTGTGCAAACTCGAAATCCCATGCTGAACTCGTATTACTTTTTTCTGCTGGTGATACCATGGTTTTCCCTTAAACAGTTCATTATAGTGCCGATACCAGTCTTCCTCTGAGACTTGATTTACACCAATTGCCGACTGATTTAGATCTCTATTATTAATTAAGTCCCAGGTACTTCTTGAGTTGTTGGTAGATAGTGCCGCCAGCATTTTTTCCGCGTCTCTTGAGTTCTTAAGAAGCGGGTCGAGCGCAGCCAGTTTTTATAAGTTTGCCGGCATTTCCGCAGGAGAATCTCTTTCACCGGGGAATTTTCTTTTTTAATACGTTTAAGTTTCTGCTCTATATTGCTTCCTTTTAGTGACCACAGAATCATCGTACGCATGTTTTCTTTCAATTTTATTCACTTTTGCTGGATCATACTTAACCACAAAAAGCTTCCAGGAGCCATTTATATTCTACTGTCTCATCGCCTTTATTACCCGCTTCTTTAAAGTCTTTTACCAGCTTCGGTATAACTTGATTTCTAAGTCTCAGTCGGTTTTCTTCCCAGGATACTTCTGTTTCCTTCCATTTTTTCATCGATGGTGGTAATGTAGTATTCCATGATAGTTCAAGTTCTCAAGAGGCTGTGATCGCTATTTGCTTGTTTGATTATTGTAAATGTTTTGGATCCAGGGTAGCGTGTTGTTTCCGACAAAGCAGTAATCTAAACAGGCCCCTGTTTTACCGCTATGCCATGTATTGCACCCATTAGATCACCTTGGCGTCTGACTGTTTAACATCCTCATATCACGAGTAGACATTTCCTTTGTCCAGAGACTTTCTTTACCTCGTAGATTTTCTATATCTCTTATTTTACCATTCTTGTCAAGGAGTTTGATATTCAGATCCCCGTTCAGTAGAATTAGCCGTTCTTTGTCTTCCATCATAGATTTATCTATTGCATTCATGATGGTTTTAGATAATTTTCCTGGTTCGGCATATTTTCACTCCAATAGGTATTGATTAGAGTCATCGTCGCCATTTTTTTCTTTTGTTGTTTATTTGTCATGTTCTCAAAGTTCTCCTTAGTGTCTTCTTTTAGGTTGATTGTTAATATCTGCACATAGGGATTTGGGATCACATGTTCCAAAACTTGTAGTGACGAGTCCAATTTCTTTAATACCATGAGGCCTGCATAAGGTCTACCTCTAGGGCCTTTCTTAGCCGGATTAAAGTAGACTTCATAGCCTTCACACATAGGTGCTTCACGCAGCCACGACTCCTGGATCGAAATTAGATCGTAAGGCAGCCAGGAAATCACTTTCCTTAGAAAATAAGTGTTGAAAGCCTCGGGTATTCCATGAGGCACAAGAGACCGATCTTTGCCGGGCCTCCTCACTCTATGCTTCTTCTTAGTGGTGCTCGTGTTCTTTGGTTCAGGGCCGCTCCATTCGCTTTCAGGCCTTTTTTGTTCAATGTAGAATTACCCTTCTTGGGTTATCCGAGTTGTCCACCGTAAATCTCAGGTTTTTCAAATTCTCATCTGAGAACTTCATCAAGGTGGCATTTGCTTTCTGAGATTTAGTATCACTCATTATATTCCACCACCTTCACTTTGTCACTTAGTTTTCTGGACCTTTTCCCCAATTCCTCCATATCTCGTCCTTTATTATTATAGTCCTTCACCATATATTTTTTATTATTGCCGTCCTCCCTCTCACTTCCCTGGGTCTCCCTTTGCCCCTTGTTGTTTCTTTTGGGTTCTTCAGTTGACTACTGCAATCTACGTCCTCCAGTCGATAGCCCTTTAGTTTAAGGCAATCTTCAGCCTTTAGGAATTTTGTTTTACTTCCTTTGAGACGAGATGTAATATTACTTGATCCATCCTTCCTTCTTTGGGAATTCCACAATTCTTATATCGTCAGCTGAAATCGCTCTGAGCGCTGGAGTTTGTTTGCATAGAGACATCACGTAGCATCTATTCAAAAGGCCTTCCTCGGCCCCTTCGATGTAGTTCCAGTTTCACAAGGTGGTCTTTGTGGAGGGTGTTTGCTTATCAGTTAATAACTTTCTACTGGTCTTACTGCCCATACGATCTTTTTCTCTACTGTGACTTCTTTGTTTTAGATTATGCTTCCTTGGTTCAAAGTGGACGGTTTTTCCCTTATGCGCCAAACTCTCTCCTTTTTTTCTTCTAGTGTTTTAAACTCGAATATTCTATTCCATGTCATAATCATACCAAGGCGAAATCATACTTTTTTCTGTTTCTTCCCTAGGTTTACTAGATCGATCCTTTTTCTCAGTCTGCTTGTCCTTCAAGTGGCAGTTTAGCTCGGTCCCTATCCCAGTTGTCAATTGTTTTCCATTCTGACGGCGTGATGTTTCCCCACCCCTCTTCATCACTGTTATTTGAGAGAAGTTCGATTAAATCACTCAAAACGGCTGATTGTTCCAAGTCCTCCATTTTTTCATCTACTGATCCCACAGATGTTTTCGACGCAATTTCCCCCTCGGCTTCTATTGCAATCCAAGACACCCATCACGAGTTCTCTTCTTGGCTTCTTGGTACACTGTGGGTTTTCCCTTCTTGGTGGTGTTCTTAGATTCCTCAGGAAAGCTCTTGATCCATTCACCTTTCGTTTAAGTGTTTCGTTTTGGTTTTTTTCCCTTTTCTTTGAAATTATTTGCAGGCAAGGTTTCAGGTTGGTGTTCCTTGGATTTATTATCCGTACCTGCAAAGATAGCCAAAGTTCAATTGCTCTTTTATGGGTGGCTTGTCTGTTTTTGGCCCTCCTTACTGCTCGTGAGATGAGATTACATCTCACATCGCTGTTCTGGTTCGATGGGCTTAGTGACTTTTCCTTGTTTCAATTTCATTGGCCCGTTACCTCGGTTTGGCTGTTCTGCAACTTGCTGGTCCAATTTACTTTGTTTTGTGCTGGGATCTCATCCATTTACAGTCTTCTAATACTGCTTCCATAAGGAGTGATTTATCACTAGCGTCCCTTCTGGCCAAGTCACCCAGACGATTTTGCCAAGTCTGAGTTTGTTCTGCTTCTTTATCTACTCTTGAGTTTAAATTCTGTAGAGAGAGGCCCGTTTGCCGATTTGTTTCCTTTAATTTGCAGAATCGTCCGTGGTTACCTCTTGGACTGAATCTTTAATGACTTCAATAGTTTCAGAAAAGGAGCCAGCGAAATATTCAATGAGGTCATCACCACTTTTTGAATATGTTCACTGTCCTTAGCTCTCTCGATTGCACAGGCCTCACTGATAAGTTGTATTATTTGATCTTTTTGAAGGAAAGCTGGCGGTGTCATTATCTCATCCATTATCGAGTCTGTGTCATTTCCGATGCCCTATTGTGATCGTTGGCCATTTTGTTGTCCCTTAGGGTCTTGATGTCTCTTATCTGAAATGGATTTGATTTTCTCGAAGTTGGTCTCTAGCAGTTGATTGGTGGTGACTGGGGGTTCAAAGTAGTCTTCGCGTCATCCATCATACAGGGTCCCCCTTTGGTTTGATCCCTGTCCAGAGCGGCCATCCTCTCATTTATTAGGGAAAAGCTTCTCCTTTTTTCCCTTTCGATTTTCCCCGTCAGTATCATGATATCATGCTTGATTTTATTTGCCAGGCTTAAGTTAGTCAATTTTATAGGTGATTGCACAAAGTTTCTGCTAGTCTCTGGAGTACCTGGGGGGTCATCCCTTCCGTTTCCATTGGACCTTGCTTAACTAGGCAATTTTGTGGAGGGTAGTTCTCATTACAAACGGGCACTTCAAATGATAACTTTTCAAAGTGCCCGTATGTACAACCACTCTCGGTGACTTTTTTTCGTTTTGGGTCTTGGTGGGCTACCTGGTTTCCCTCTTGTGTTTTCTGAGATGCTTTTGACCTTAGTTAAAGGAGCATAGTTATCTTCTCTATAGGGTTGAAAAATGTCAAAAGTTTCTAAATTTGGCCCCCTTGGGTTCAGTAGTGATATTTTCCCCTCCTTGACAGTTGGAGGATCGACGATGGCTTTTTCCCATTGGGCCATTTCATGGTCTTCCCATTCCCAGTGACCTCCAGGGTCCTCTAGCACTTGAGGATCCTTGCTCATGTAATTGGGTGTTTCCCTCTCCACCTCCAGATTATTTGCTGTTTCTCTCGGTAGTTTAGGGGAGGTACTTATACATGGCTTTTCCCCACACTCTTGTGAGCCTTCCATACTTACCTCAAGTTCAATGCCTGTTTGATTTGATCTTTGTATCGGGTCTTCACCTAGTTCGTCCGAAGAGCGGATCTCTTCACTAGGAGACCCCAGTATCGCCTCTCTGACCTCTAGGTTACTTTCAGGAATCTGTCCTTCGATTATTTCCTCAAGTCCATATTGTCGAGATTATCCCAAGTCTCCCCTGGTCGATCTTCCAGTGGGAGATGGGGCTCAGCTGGGTTCATAGTATAATCATTAGGAGGAGTGCCCCTCTCACAATGGTGGTTTCCATCTGGCTCCCCACTAAGGTGCGAACATCCCTTTACCTGATCTAATGATCTTTTGAGTTTTATTGGTTGAGCTTGACTCCGATTGTCTGGGGTGTTGGCTCATCAAGTGAAGGAACCGTACAGGCCATTGGTTGAGTCG
This sequence comes from Ambystoma mexicanum, assembly GCA_002915635.3. Classification (NCBI taxonomy): domain Eukaryota; kingdom Metazoa; phylum Chordata; class Amphibia; order Caudata; family Ambystomatidae; genus Ambystoma; species Ambystoma mexicanum. The sequence continues at coordinate 354,589,954 of CM030329.1, read as the reverse complement.
GCGTTTTGGTACTAATAAGAGAGTGTCTAATTTTGATCTCATAGAGGGGCTAAACTCCCCATGTCTGTAATATCCCCCACAGAACCGCTTTTCGCTTTTTACAGAATGGTAAGCGAGTCTGTTTCATCATTTGCGATTTTTGGGGATAATCATTACTCTCAGTCACCCCTGGGAGTGACGCCAGTCTTTGCCTTACCTGCAGCCTTGTTCTCAACCCCGTCTCCGACTTATTTGGAGCCGCAAGGAATGATTTCATCCCGGCAGCTGTTTTGAGTGGGGTCAGGTGTAGGGGTATGCGCACCACGCCACCGAACAGCCACACAACAGCCGGCGCCCTCTACTCCTATCGGGCTCAACGTCGCGAGGGTGCACTGTCTCTGCTTTTGTGGCAGAGGATGTCACGTGATCGGTCACGTGATCCACAAAGCTCCGCCTCCTCCAGGAAGCGAATGCTAATCTGTGGCTGCCTGTGGTGCGCGAGTGATGACGACCCAGCGCTTACTCCCGCACAGGCACAGCGTCCAACAGCGTCCAACAGCTCCCAATGGTCGAGAAATGCCTGAAAAAAGGTTCGTTTTTCTCAAATGAAGAATGCGCCGCTCGGCAGCGCTGTCTCTGCTTTTGTGGCCAGAGGATGTCACGTGATGCGGTCACGTGATCCACAAAGCTCCGCCTCCTCCAGGAAGCGAATGCTAATCTGTGGCTGCCTGTGGGTGCGCGAGTGATGACGACTCCCAGCGCTTACTCCCGGCACAGGCACAGCGTCCAACAGCGTCCAACAGCTCCCAATGGTCGAGAAATGCCTGAAAAAAGGTTCGTTTTCTCAAATGAAGAATGCGCCGCTCGGCAGCGCTGTCTCTGCTTTTGTGGCAGAGGATGTCACGTGATGCGGTCACGTGATCCACAAAGCTCCGCCTCCTCCAGGAAGCGAATGCTAATCGTGGCTGCCTGTGGGTGCGCGAGTGATGACGACTCCCAGCGCTTACTCCCGGCACAGGCACAGCGTCCAACAGCGTCCAACAGCTCCCAATGGTCGAGAAATGCCTGAAAAAAGGTTCGTTTTTCTCAAATGAAGAATTCTATTTTCGGTACTTTGATCAGGTAATTAAGTTTTACAGCATGTTACATTTCCAAGACTTACCAAAAAAACGTCTAACATGCCAGGGAGCCTGTACACACGGTATAACCCTTCTAAGACCTTAACTATATTCCTAGCTTGTCTTAGGCTTCCAAAACCCTATTTCCTTTATCATCCTTACTACAGCTCCTGACTCCTGTTTAAACAATTCAGGGTCTGTGTTCTGTAGGACTGCCGCCTGGAGGGAATAGTCTTTGTGAGTTTTAGAAACTTAACCACAAGAACTGTTCCTTAAAGGTTTGAACTGCATTCACTCCAAGGTTCCTGAAAGACCTCTGCATTACTTATTGTACATGGCCAAGGAAGCTGACCAAACCTAATTCTACTACATACCTTGGAATTGTAGTGTCCGGATCAGAGTTTGTGGTATTCTGACAACCTGGGAGCATACTTTGCCAAACTGGTAAGGAAGCTTCAGGGGTGGGTCAAGGTTCAAATGTCTCTAATGGAAAGTATTGCCCTACTAGAGATGATTGTCCTGATAACACCTCTCTATTATTTTCAAAACATACCGGTCTTGCCCAAGCGCACCTCCTTCATGGAAATTCTGAGTGACCTCCTCCGAGTTAGTCTGGAGTCCAGGATCTGTGAGAATGAAGTGGCTTGATATGATCAGGTCTTGCTTGCAGGAAGCCAATTAGACCAACAGACGGGTGAATGATCAATACACAGATTTGGGAGTGTTTGATCCTGTTGGGTTGTCTTAGGATACATGGCGTAAGGTATTTAATAAATTAAAATTATCTATGCTATATAACAAGGATATTTGACTTTGGGGTCTTCCTGTAGCTTCCTGTAGCCTAACTCTAAAAAAAGCACTGTGTGCATCCTAGCAATGTGTGGGTATATGTGCATTGAGCAATTTGTTTGCTACGAACTTGTTACTTCACTGGACCGGGTAAAGACTACGGTTGGCAGGACCCTCTGACTGCTTTCTAATATATCGAAATACAGGCTGCTTTACGCACTAAATGGCTCACATTCCCTTCTGAACCACTAATCCTCCGCTGTATTGAATATGTGGTAGACTCTGACAGTTGAAGGGATATTCATTTCAATTTGCAAAATTTGGTATAACAACTTGCCGATTGCCCCCTATACAGGCATGATGTAAGTGGAACTGTGATCCAGAGACTAAGCTTACAGAGCAACAGTGGCAAAAGGTGTGTCCACTGACCCAGTAAATATTACTGAACTCTAGATTTCACCAATTACAATTTAAAGCACTCCACAGACTTCATTATACTCCAAATCAGATTGTGAGTGCTGCTGCCCCCGGTGTGCATGGGAAGAGGCAGGGTACATACGCGTGTGATGGTCCTCCCCTGCATTGAATGGATTTTGGGAAAAGGTATGTGATCGGCTGTGTAAGATTACAGGTATCACCTTACTGAAGGAACCTGTGTGTGTCCTCTTTGATGACCTACGTACGTTTTCCTGTTATAAAAAGAAGATTGATAAACCTTGGCTTATTTTCAATGAAGTGTTACATTGTTAAAAAAAAAATAAGGCTGCAAGTACTATGTAAGGTGGACTTGCGAATGTGGGACCCAGCTGGGCCAAAAACAACAAATAGGTACATGCCTTCTTGGAGTAAGATCTTAGGGTGGAATTTAGAGCAATCCTCTGGACCACCAGAGAACAATATGTAGCTATGGTACCTGTTTGTCATTAAGCAGCGTCAACTTAAGATAGCTGTTTTACAGCCTACGCGTCCGATGATTTGTTTTTGTGTACTGACAAGTATTTAAATAACGTATATAAAAATGTTTTTGAAGTTACCAAAACCTTGCCTACTTCTCTTGACTGGCAAGGTGAAAGACATATCTGCCCGAATGCATTCTTCCCTTCACAGGCTGATAGCATATCTACCCAGGAAAACCTTTTGTTATCTTCAAGTGAGAAAGTAACACCTTACCACACGTGGAGGGACTAATTCCTTAGAGTAGGGTTGAACCCGAAGCATCGCAATAGGAGCATGTTAGCAGTTATTGGGCAGGCAAGGGAATGGAAATTGCAAACTGGTGGCGCCTGCTGTACAGGGGGTTACACTCTTGATGAAAGTAATAACTGTCAGATACAATTTGTTCTTCAGGAGACAGGGCAAATGCGGAGCTGAGGCAGCCAGGGAGCTGTGACACAGGCAGATGCTTTTCGGCCATCTTGGATTATTTTCCTGCATACCTTGCTCTACCCCAAAATAGCTTCCTCTTGACTGAGGATGTTTTAAGAAGCTGCTGGAATTGGATTCTTAAAGAGAGCTTGAAAATGCAGCGATCCCTTTAGGATTCAACTATAAAGAATGTGGCCACACACCACTCAATAGATCCTTGCTGGGCTGTGGACAGTTCAAAGTTCCATCAGACAGGGGTGAAGATATTTATGAGAAAGTGAGAGAGACCCTTTCCTTAGCAGTCACTTAGTGACAATGCTCCTGCTCCCCTACCCCAAATCCCAGGTGGAAGAACACTGAAGCCTGACTCCATTTAAGGACCCTTTGGCCAAATCACCCAACTACTCTAAGGGAGAACAGTGTTTCTGTAGGTAACTATAGACGTCAGGGACTTGAGGGCAGAGACGTGCCCACAATGCAGAGGGGAGAAAAGTGCACAAGGAGTCTAAGGAATCCTACAGACAAGAAAGGATAAGTAATAACTACAGATGGGAACAAGGGCAGTGAACAGAAAGGGGCAATGGTGGTGTACACAGAATGCAGGAAGAGTTTACCACAGGGTAGGGCAACTCTAGCCTTCTGAGCTGGTCACTACTACAGACCTCCACTGAGAATGCTCATGGAAAGGAGCAGCAGGAGTTTGGTGTCTGTGTGTCGACCCTTAGACACGAACAAGGAAACAGTAGTCACAGGACTGGAAGCCTGTGCGGGTCCAACAGGAACTGAACAGTGACTGCCTCCTGAAACAGGAACCAGCACACTGTTAACAAAATGGCACGAGGTACAATATTCAAATGCGACAAAGGAAAGGGACAGAAGATTGCCTGCTGGGAAACCCAGCAGCCAGACTCTGAACAAAGGAATTACACAAGCACAAGTGAGGACAAGAACAGTACCAGAAATATCCAGGGAAAGAATTGGAAGCCAAAGTGAGCAAGGGTCAGGACAGAGAACAGGAAGAAAGAGGAAAAGCAAAAAGTCAAGAATCTAAGTGCAAGGTGTGGCATGCTGAAGGAAGGAGTCGGGCAAAGGGATATCATGATATGAATGTTTCTTTATTAAACAATAAGAAAAAAGGCCTAAATCTCTCTATTCTAAAGGGTATTGCCTACCTAGCTAAGGACAACTCTGGTGCTTGTCGTCAGAGTGATTGCCCAACTGAAAAAGTCCTGTCCTCCGTCCAAAACTACCTAACTCTAGCTCTACCAGTATATACACAAACAACATAAAGAATACCAGGAGAATGACTCCCTTCTCCTGGTTCACTGGTATCCCCGTGCGGTTTGTGTTTGAAAGTCTTAACTAAGAGTTCAAGTTCCACAAAGATACATAATACCAGGAGAATAACTCACTTCTCCTGGTCCACTGGGTTGGCTTCTTGACAATATGTTTGGCAATCATTGTCCTAGTTTCTGAATCAACATAGCTGTACTGCTATACCAGGAGAATGACTCACTTCTCCTGCTTCACTTGGCTTTTGGGGAGAATGTTTCTTAACAATTCTTATTAGGCTTGGCACTTCTCTCGCCGCTTCTTCCAGAGGTAGTTTAAATGTCCCCCAATCTTATACTTTCTGTGGTTCAATCACTTCTGGGTCCACTTTCTAAGAATTTCTGAGATGAGACAGATTATTTCCAAAGCTTACTTTACTTTGCTCACTGTTACAATAAGTATTGCGAGGAGGGAGACTACTCCTGAGTCTTTGATTATCTTCCCCAGTATGATTGAGATGAAGCAGACCACTTCTATGGCTTTGGTAGGTTTTGCAACAATTACTGAGATGAGGGAGATCACTCCTGATGCTTATTCCTCTCTGTGTTCTCTAACAATAAGTACTGTGACAAGGGAGATAATTCCAAAGTTTGTTTTCCATCTTGATTACTTTTAAAACCACTACTGAGATGAGGGAGATCCCTCCCAAAGCGTTCTTCTCTTTGATTGTTTTTACCAGAATTACTGAGACTAGGGAGATTGCTCCCGATGCTCTGGTCCACTTTACAACAATTACTAAAACATGGAAGATCACTGCCAATGCTTTGATCAGCTTTACAACAATTACTGAGGCAAGGGAGATTAATCCTGATGCTTTGATCAGTTTTGCAAGACTTACTGAAATGAGGGAGATCTCTCCCGATGCATTTGTTATTCTCCCCCAAACCACTACTAGGTCTTTTGCGAATCCTGTTACCTCTTTCTTCCTGAGACCTCATCGCTGGTTCTTCCTGGGATGTTGGGGCATCTCTTTTGCTTTGGCCATTTCGCCACCACTGTTTCCTCACTTCTCCCCGCCCTGCTTTGGTTCTGCAGGGCCTCTGGTTCAACGGTATCAGCGTTGTTAAGGGACCAATCAGTCCACCTTGCTGAAGTCACGCCACCGATAGCCAGATCCTCTCTTCTGCATTGGTCGGTGTGAGTGATTTCAATCCAGCACTTCACCTAAGTCAACGCCTAGCGTGTAATGCACAACTGAAATCCTTATTTATTTGTGTCTAAAAGTTATTTTATTCTGAACGATTTACCACTCATATCATGCCCCCCTCCTGGAACCCCTCCCCCACCCCGGTCACACTGAACCAGGAATCAGGCTGGTTTGCAAAGTTAAAATATTTATTTATGTAGTTACAAATTAATTTCACTATGTTTAATGGGTACACAATGATCACCAATGTGGTGATGTAACACTAAATAATCTCTTTAATACACAAGGAGTAATATTGAGCAAAACAATTCAGCACAGAAATGATACTTTTGTTTGTGTTCAGATCAAATAGCAGTGTCCTTACTATTTCCCCCCTGCACACCCCTCAACCTCCCAACAGACAATGGGCCTCATTACACGGTAGGCGGTAAACCATGGCGCTATTAGCGCCATGGTTCATGCCGGTCATTTACCGGTACCGCCTTGGAGGAAAGGGGAATTACCGCCCTATTCCAAGGTTGGGAAGGCGGTAATTCCTCCTTCCTCCCTTGCCCTTCCCCATTCCCATTTTTGCCCCATAGGGCATAATGGGAATGGGGAAGGCGCTAATTACGGTACTGCAAATTGTGGTACCGTAATTAGCACCCCGGTCCCTTTGCGTGTTCGTTTTTTAACGCCTGCTAAAAGCAGGCGTTAATGTACCAACCCGCAAAGGGACCTCGTAGTAAGGCGGTAAGGGTTTACCGGTAACGGTAAAATACCAGTACCGGTAAACCCTTACCGCCTACCGTGTAATGAGGCCCAATGTAAAGAAATAGGAGGAGAGAACAGGTTTCAGGAGTGGCAAAATTCAAACAATAGATCAATCTCAATTTCCCCCCAGCAACACAAGAGAACAACAGAATTGATTGTCAAGCTGTCAAAATGGTTTTAAAGTTATCTGAGAATGGGATGTGCAAAAACACGAAATATGATTTAAATCGCTGAAATCGTTTAAATTCTTATTGGGAGCCACTTTGGGTAGTTACAGACAAACACTAGCAATGATTTAATACTAAGAAGCAGTGTGAAATCTTAAAACTGAGGTCTGGAGCAATCAAAAGCTGTTTTACACGTGTCAGAAATTCCCTAAACGGAAATTTACGGCAAACTTTTCCGTGCGCGATAATCGCGACTACGGGAGAAGTATATGGATGTTAGCTACAAGCAGAAGTTGAAATTTTGTTTCTAGCATAAAAACTGAAGAAGTTATGGACGTTTTAGTGGAGGTCGTTTTTGGTATAGGCGCAAGAATGGAGAGCAGGAATACGCTTTAAAATGACAAAAAGGATTTCTTACACTAGAGGATGACTATGAAGAAACAAATACCACACGGAAGCACAGCCACTTGATCAGGGCGACTGCCTGCAGAGGAGCTTGCCTTCTTCAGATGAAATATATCAGCGCAGAGATAGTTTTAACAATACTAGTACAGGAGGAAGATAGGAGGGATAGGATAGAGAGTTCAGGCAATTCAAAAAGATTTCTAACAATGCAGGTTCTGAAGACAAGATAGGATGGATTTCAGATAGGGATTGGACTAAGCCAGGTACATAGGCTAGTGACCGAAATGCATCGGAGGGACAGGGCCTCCGTATCCTTGTCCTTTACTGCTTTTTATTGTGTGTTCTGTCGTGTTTTCCGCGCAGGAGTCCATGTGAGACTCCTGGAGGTGCAGCTCTCTCTCTTTTGGTTTGGTGAACAGACCCGTGGGATACCCTAATGGCACCAATGGGTGGGGGGTACAACCCTGTGCCCCTAGTGTATGTTTTTGGGCACCAGTGGGTGGCCCGCAGAGCAGGGTATGGGCTGGTGGCAGCTCCATGGTGAATTTGACAGGTGTGCGGAGTATCCTCCATTTTGGGATACCCCAGCCCTGCCATTGGGATCAGTTGATTCCGGATGGAAAACAAAATGGCCCCTTTGGCCTCTTGCTTTCTATTACCCATTACCTTGTTTTCCCAAAGTCCTGGTAAGCCCTGACTCTGTCCCTTCCTCCTGACTGGCTGTTGGATGGAAGTGCCATATATGGTGTTGTTGTGAAGGCCCGGCCAGACTAGCTGGAGCCTCCCCGGTGATGTATGTTGTGGGTACCTCCTGTGGGTGATACCTGGGTGAATAGAGTGTGTGACGAATATGCATTCTGTGTTGTGGATGTCTAGTATCTGGTGGTTGACACAATGACTGAGACAGCCCTGCCCGAAACTGGTATGAATGCGGCTTGGAGTGTTGAATGGCTCGGTACTTGTCCCAATACACATAACTTGTTGTGAGTGTCTGGAGAGAAGTGAATGTCCTGAATACCTCGTGTGCCTGATTAGCTGCCTGCCTGCATGAATGCCCTTAGTCGTGATTGGATGCTTGAGTGTGACCCAGCGGAATGAATGGGAGATCAACAGTATATCTGGGGACCTCTCACTGCTAGGAATCGTGTTCAGAAGCTGAAGTCCACTACAACGAGTAACTGGAGTAACTGAAGCTTGACCTTGAAGCCCTGCTGGACGAGAAGAATTGCTGTTGCTCTCCTTCACAATCTAAAAGCTGCTGTGCCTCCAAGGACTCGACCAGAGAGGACCTGTTAAGGCGCCCTCTTCCCGAGCTACGAGGGACCATCGTGCACAGCTGATCTTTGCCAAGGCTCCCTGGTAGCAGACCTTCGACAGGCTACCGACCTGAGACGGGGACTGCTGCGGAATCTCAAAGAGAAGCACCCGGACTGTTGTCCGCCACTGTAGACGACCGCCGTCGCCAACCGGAGCCGCCGTGCTCCCGTTTGCCTAAGAACTTCATTTGATCATCGGACGCTCTCATCTGCATCGTCGCCCACTTTATCCCGCTGGAGAAGGCCCGACCGTCGACGCGCCGAGGAGCATCCGTCGGTGGGTTTCCCGCCACCTAAGGACCATAGAGACGCCGACGACTCGACGCCCTTGCTGGGCCACAGTTCTTCATCATCTCTTTGCGGTCCAGAACTATCGTCACCGAGGTGCCCCGCACGCCTCTTCCTTGCAGGACGCCAGCGCTCTGTCATCGACGAGCACCGCTAGGAACGAAGCTGCCACTTCACTGCCATAGTTCAACCTGTTCGCCGTCGGACGTTCGACGACCCGTGACTCCTGCCTTAAAGGGAGGGAACTCAAGAAGGGCTGTCGATTCCCCGACACTGAACGCCAAGCTCTGCAACGCCTCTCGACGATCCATGGCTCCTGCTTTAAAGGGAGGCACTCAAGAAGGATCGGTCGACGCATCTTCGGAGAACTCTACTCCACCAGGTACATTGGAGGGGTAAAACCTTAATAGGAGGAAATAAGACTATTGAACATTACGTGGACTGGGCTTGTGCTATATATCTTTATTTACAGGTTGCCCAGCTGGGGGGATCTCCACACAGAACTGTGCCTAGCGGTAGGGGTCAGCATTCTGCCTATTGTTTCAACCATCTTACGTTCCTTCCTATCTCTAATGCTGGTTTCCTCGTTATTGATCTGTGTGACATTTTAACCGTACAGTTGATGCACTTTAATGAGATTTGATAACATTGGTGGTACCACTTTAGAATTGTATATATTTATCATTATTGACTGCCGAGTACAAAGTGCGTCATTGTGATCGTGTACATACCTTTGAATATTAATTATATAAAGACTGTGTTTTCAGTAATACAGTGCGTGGACATTCCTTTGTGGGGGTTCGGGGACTACACTGTACTTAAGAACCAGCCCGCATCACCTCCTGAGAAGCTAGGACTTGATTGCTCATCCATTGCTACCACAATAGAGAATCTTGGCTGGGGTCCTCTGTGCCTCTCCTCTACCATATAGAGAGCAGAAGTACAGACCACCCCCTACCAGTCTTTACAGTGGTGGCAGCGGTGGGATGCTTATGGCTTTAAGAATCAGTGTATAACTCTGCCACATACAAAATATCTGCACTTTATTAAATTAAGGTTTGGTTGTGTACAAAATAACTGCATTACAAACAATGGAGTCTATTGCAAATGGTAAATTGACTAGGATGAGCTTAGAGGCTCTCCAGAGTGCTTGTGAAGCCAGCCAGGGAGTTAGACTTTGTGGATAAGTCTAGGGCTGAGCTGATAGCTGCCCTGGTGGACTACCAGACCGATGGTGAAACTCTTGACGAGGGGGAGAATGCAACCAATGAGGACTCTGCCCCTGGGGTTTCTACTGAATCTGTTTCTGGGAATGCCACCATTCCTGCTGCATCTGTTCCAAACACCAGCAATTCCTTGGAGCTTGAGTTATTAAGGATGAAATTGGCCTTTGAATATCGCAAGTTGGAAATAGATGCTGAGCTTAAGAAGGAGGAGTTGGCTCAACAAGTTGAACTCAAGAATAGGGATCTTGAACTCAAAGACAAGGACACTGAATGTCAGAGAATCCAGCTAGAGAAAGCTCAAGTGGAGACTTCAGCGAAACCCAGTGAGAGTGTGAGGTCCCCAGCAACTAAATTTATGAAAGATTTGGTTGGTGTGTTTGTGGAGGGTTCTGATATCATCCAATGGATTGAAGCGTTTGAAATGGCTTGTGCAATTCATGACATTGACAAAAGAGATTGGGCTAATTGTTTGCTAAGCAGAGTGCCTCAAACTGGATATGACTGTATTCTGAAGCTGAGTGTGGATGAAAGGGGTCAGTATGAGTGTATGAAATCTGCTTTGATTGCCAAGTTTGGCAAGACACCTACCCAATACCTTAAAAGGTTCAGGGATTTTAAGAAAAGAGAGAATGTGTCTTGGGTTGACTGGGTGAGTGCTGCGCACTTGAATATGATGGGGTGGATTGATGGTTACAAGGTGAAACTTTTGTTGAAATGTCCCACCTGTTGTTTTTTGAGCATTTTTCTGAAGCCTGTTCACCGGAGCTGCGTCAGTATGTTGCTGACAAGAACATTTTGGATCCCTTTAAGCTGGCTAGGTTGGCTGACAAGTGGGTCTCCCACCGGGTGTCCCCTAAGGACTCCAGTGGGAAGGACAAGGACAAAGAAAAGGGGGCCTCTCAGAAAGCTGAGGAGTGCCAAAAGCAGTCACAGTCGAATAAACCTAAGCCCTCCTCTCCGAAGACCCATAAATCAAGTGGGGATAAGTCATCTTTGGGTGGGAATAAGAGTAGTGGTCCACCTGCTGCAAAGCAGGCTCCCGGTGGTTCCAGTACTGTACCCCGGCACTTGTTGGGACTGTGGGGCTCTGGATCACAAAAGGGGTAACTCCAAGTGTGAAGGTAAGGCACTTGGAGTACAGGCTGTCAGTCTGACCTACCCTTACCCCATGTCTGAGGTGGAGGCCACTGTCCTCCCCTCTTCTACAGGAATCACATTTGGTGCTCCTGTATAGATCTCCTTAGTGTCCCTTGGGGCCTGGGACCAGTACGCAGAAGTACTGGCGACTATCCCACAGAACACCCGTAGGTTTTTGAGAAGTGTCCTCCTGAATGGCCAGCCTTCTACTGGTTTGAGAGACACTGGGGCAAGCATAACAGTGGTGGACAGGACCCTGCTCAAGCCAGAGGACTATGTAGGTGCTCCTCTGAGAACCACCAGGTTAGCGGGTGGGACTCCAAAATTATCACCTGTAGCCCGAGTCACACTCGTAATTGGAGACAAGACAGCAAAGCTTCCTGTCCTGGTTCAGGACAATGTCCCTGCTAACATTCTGTTAGGTAATGATCTAGTGGAGTTGGGGTTGATCGCGGATGGTCTTCCCATGACTGCTGCTGCGGTCACTAGGTCACAGGTGACACTGGGTCTGGCCGTGAGTCAGGTACCCGAGCCAAAGGCGCGGCCTAAGGCAAGACGAAGGAAGAGCAAGAAGGCCACCTCTGTGGAGGGAGCTCCTTCTCTTCCTGCTGTTCCTACAGCACCCATTGGGATCCATGCTCCGGACGGGCTAGGTCCAGTGGTAAACCCCATCTCAACTCCTGTGGGAGAAGAGCCAGAAGACTCTCCTGTGGGAGAGGTTCTCAACCCGGAGGATCATCCGGACCTTCAATGCTTGTTAGCTGAAGGGGGACCCTCCCGGGCAGACTTCTGTAAACGACAGAGAGAGTGTCACTCTCCCGAGGGTCTGAGGAAACAGGCCCTGTCCCAGGCACAAGGAGAAGTGCCTAGGACATTCTGGATTTATTGGGAGGGTGAGCTCCTTGTTAGTGAGCCCACTAAGCCTGAACCTGGTGCCCTCAAGAGGTTGGTGGTACCCCAGGTTTACCTGCCCTTCCTACTGCAGTTGGCGCATGAGGTGCCCTTGGTGGGTCATCTTGGTACCAAGAAGACTGAGCAGAGGCTCTCTGCCCATTTCTACTGGCCTCGGATGGGAGTAGAAGTGGAGTCCCACTGCAGGACCTGCCCAACTTGTCAGTTGTCTGGCAAGACTGGAGGCAGTGTCATTGCCCCACTGCAGCCATTGCCAGTGGTTGGCACACCATTTGAGAGGGTGGGCATCGACATTATCGGTCCCCTTGACCCTCCCACGTCAGGTGGACATTGGTTCATCCTGGTTTTGGTAGATCATGCCACTAGGTACCCTGAGGCTATACCCCTTCGGACGGTTACTGCCAAGGTGGTTGCCCGGGCTCTCCTGGGCATTTTCACCCGTGTTGGATTCCCCAAGGAGGTTGTCTCTGACAGAGGATGCAACTTCCTGTCTAGTTGCATGAAAACCATGTGGAAAGAGTGTGGGGTAACCTACAAGTTCTCCACCTCTTACCACCCCCAGACCAATGATCTGGTTGAGAGATTTAATAA